>PKRV01001282.1:688385-709304 GCA_003709505.1 Hyphantria cunea
ATATATATATATATATATATATATATATAACAAATAGCTTTTCCGTGGCACCTCCCACATGTATGTCGGATGTCGTGGTACAAAGTAGACTAAGCGTTATTTATATATATTATGGCTGAGTATATTATTGTAAAGTTACATATAAATAATATACTTAAAACCGGAGAGCCACGCTTCGGCATGCATGGGTCGGCTCGACAGGAGTAATATACCGGCTTCATATACACCGGTGTGAATTAGCGCCTGCGCTGTGTTTCACCAAGTGAATGAGAATACCGGATGCCCATAAGCCAATCCCTACCCCTATCCCCTCCTCCTTCTCCTTTCCACATCCCATAAGACCGACAACGCACTTGTGACGCCTTTGTTGATGCGGGTGTCCATGGGTGGCGGTAATCGTTTACTACCAGGCGATAAGTCTGAACGTTTGCCGGATTCTAGAAATTTTTATATATAATCGTTTAGTAGTTTTTATGTAAGAGAATTACAAATATCCAAACATCTAAACATCCTCAAATACTTATTTATTTATAAAGTTACTAGGATATCTGCCTAGCTTTTATTATTCCGGTCGGCTACTAGCTCAACCGGTTGTAAACGAATTTCATTTCTTCTACAGATCGGCTGCCACCGGATCTCTGCTACCCAAAAGGTGAACGGAATTCAAAGACTGAACTAGTTGCCGATAAATTAAAGACTTAATTATGTATGTAAAATATAACGTGTTGTTTAGACTAGGACAGTCGAGAATTTTACCCAAATTTCTTACTACAACAAGTTGTTTTCTTGAAGTACTAAAACATGCTTTTTTGTTTAGGGTTTTAATGGGAGTTCTGTACATCGTATAAAAAATGAAATGTATCTAATCATGGAGGTATCAAATTAAAATTAATATAAAACATTCAGGTCTACAAACTCTTACTATCTAGGTTGCGAGAAGCCATAAATCGAACTAAGTGGCGTGATATTTGAGAGGCGAATGTCCAGCAGTGGACTGCGATAAGCTGATGATGATGATGATGATAAAGGTCTACAATTCTTAGAAGCAGAGGAAAACTCAAACTTCTAAATCGACGTAATCAAAAGATAGGACTTTTTATGCTCTGGACTGTTAAAGGCTCTTGAACATGACGTTGATTAAAGTCACAGATATTCAGTCTTGCCTGTTCACTAGAGCCGTGGTTTATTAAATAAATGGCTGTATAAAATTCACATCGAATTCTCTTATTCATTTTAGAGTCTTCAGCTTTATATTAGTATAGATTATGACACTTAATAATATATTCAAGCTGAAATACGTAGCTGACATAATCGTATTATCTTCATCGAATCAACAAACAGTCCTGCCATGTTGGCAAATTAATAGATATAAATTTCGTGGTACAAAAACAAAAACTAAAAAAAATACTCATGTCATGTATTTTACAATTCAACGTGTGATGAAGACTGAATTCTATGTAGTGCACTGAAGGTTTCTTTCTGTATGCTAACGTAACCAAGTGGCCCACAATAGAAGATTATACTTATTGTAGTTGCGGTCCGCTATTTAATTAAAGTAATATGGTTTTTGGGTATAATTCAGGGTATTACGTGGTCATGTAGAGGTATAAAAAGGTCAACTGACTAATGAAATTTTGCGTTGTAATAACAGGATTATATTTAGGTTACTGTGTGAATTATTGGACTATTCTTTGAAACACTACATAGATATTTGACCAAATTAATTTTCATGTTATTAATGATAAATCTAGATTTACAACTTTTGATATACAAATCAACAAGTATAATATAGATATTTGAACATCTTTAGTCAGTGTTTCGTCCTTGTTTTTCAACATGTGAGATAGTAGCCATTTCGTTAACTTTGCGAGTACGAAAAGCGAATGTTGATCGGTTTCGATTCCTTTTAGGTCATTTTGGGACGCTGAGATAATGAATAATTATAATAAGAGGAATCCTCATTAGCTATTATTGTGAACTCGGTATTTGAGTAGGACATTCAAATTATCCTCTTATAAAACTACCAAACTCTTGAGATTCATAGTATTTACATACAAACCTTCTGGTATTTACGTGCAAGTTTCAAGAAGATGTGTAGGAATTGGGCGGCAATCTGGTCATGAAAATTATCCACTAGTTGTTTAACTAATTGTTTCTTATATATATAAAATTCTCGTGTCCCGGTGTTTGTAACCAAACTCCTCCAAAGTAGGAGAGTACTCCATAACAAGTAAGTCTGAGAATCGGCAAACATCTAATTTTCATACCCCTTAATGTTAAGGGTGACTGACCTTTAATTTTTTTTTATATTTTCTAATAAATGGCAAAACAACATATGCCTGGTCAGGTAGTAAAAATATTGTTACTAAATAAATGTACTTTACTCAATACTACATTCAAACTACGTTATTTAAATTCTTTAATAGTCATTTTAAAATAATAACTCGAAAGTAGCGATTTATTCAATCGGATATATCCTTTAATCTCATTGAGGCGGTTAGAACTGAAAACATTTGAAAGTATTTTTAAATCTCAACGGTAAATTGTAGAACTTCAGGTTTCTCATTAATGTAACGAGCTTAACGTGAAACCATACATGTTACCGCCACTTGACCTGATAGCCTTACACTAAGCTCCTTAGGCCTTAACGTAAGTACTAATATCTAGCTATCTAAACGAATCCGACTTGAGGAAACGAAAGCAAAAATAATTTTTAAACGTATTTTATGTCGTATTAATTAAAAAATAATAATAAACCTATTTTCTTTCATGAAACATCCAATTTAAGTTTTTACACTTGCAAATTTATAGAAAAACGAAGGCAAAAGTTTGTACTAGCGTTGACACAATTATTGCTTTTCTTTGTTAAAAAAGACAACTCCCACGTAACATCCTGTGTCGCGGGTGACTCCACAAACACAAATAAAACGGACACAAAGAATACCCCGACTCAGAACAACAATTTGTGAATTGAATTGGTTGAATTGAACCCACAATACTTGACGCAAAGGCGGCGTGTAGCAACAAAAAAACTGTTACTTTCAGGATCACTACAAGCAATTTTGGTAAAGGGAAATGACAAATTAGTCCTAAACTAAGCCGAGCCTTAAGTGACTATTAAAACATTGAAATATAAGTAAATATATTGTATGCTCTTTATGTAAATGCATAATTTTTTTTCTTTCAAACTCAGATACAAATATTTGTAGGGAGAATATTATAAGCATTTGGGGATCAAACCCGGTTATCAGAAACGACAATTATGATTAAGGGAACAATTGAGGTTCCATTAATATTACACACAACCTAGAATTTATCTACCGTTTCTAGCAGAAACTAAGCTGTTGATAGAAGTGGAAACTTAAAATTATAAGCCAACAGTTGATTAGCTTAACCTACAAAAGAAATGAACCTCTTTATTTTTAAATAAAATGCGTGATAAAAAGAAGTAAAAACGAGGATTAGGCGAGTTCCATGATTTTGTTCACTTCAAAAATTTATTTATTTAAAATTCTACATTTTATGACTCAAATAAACATTAATCAAAGCAATGGTTACACACTAGACCGTAGTTTGTTTGTATAAATAGAGCTCAAACATAATACACTTTAGTTAATATCACTAATTAATACATTATGATAATATAAATAGGGATTGTTGTTTAATTATTGAAATATATAATGTATAACAATAGGAACCTATTAATCTACATTTTAGTTTAATTATTGATAGAGCAATCAAGATTATGGATAAAATGCTATAGTTTGATAATTTAGTGTTAGCGTCTATAGTTTATCGAGTACATTAATTTAGTTCAAAATTACGGTGTTAAAGCCACAGCAATTCATCTATATCTATTAGACATAATTAAACGAGTAAACCTTGTATATATAATCGAAATTTTGGAAGCGGCTCCAATAATTTTCATAAAATTTAGTACACAGGGGTTTGGGGTCGATAAATCGATCAAGCTAGAATTCATTTTAAACATTTACCAAAAAAATCTAACATCATTCAAGAACTAAGTATTTAAATGATAAAAGTGGTAAGTAAATAAATCAACTCGTAGTAGTGTTTTCAAACAAACTCTATTACGGGCTTAACGTGTCTACGTTTCTCTAATCACATTAAAGCCATTGTAATGCTATGTATATTAGACACGATAGAAACAGAGTACAATATTAATACCATTACCTTGTGATGAAGAAGTGACAGTATATAGGAATTCATGAATGATTGAAATTATTTTTACACGTAACTGTTTGTAGTAGTAATGATATTGAAATTAAAATGAAACCGCAACGTGTGAATTAATCTATCTGTTAAGTTTGCGAAATAACTACTAGAGTCTTCACACAATTCGGGGCGGTTTGCCTCTTGCGGCTTCGTTAGGAAGGTACCTTTAAATAGAGATAAGTCCTGTGCTGTCCAAAGTAGCGTGCTGGTCTTCTTGTGTGCTGTAGAGGATCGTTTCAGTTTCACATCACCCCGGTGAGCCAAATGAGACTCCATACACTCACACATGATGAAATCCAGTTTCGTGCGAGTAGCAACATGTCCGAAATAAATAAACCCTTCCTTTTATATATGGCCGTTAAGGTTTGAAACACATCTACTTTGTGCACTAGTACATGGGTTTGGTACACCATCTAGTGTTTATTAAGTTTGATCATGAGCAATTTTATTTATTATACTAAACAAATTTAAACTCTGAGCTAGTTTTTTTCTTATACAAATAACAGATATCTTGATAGTCACTGAATACGTCTTCCTATAAGAATATTAGTACTCAAAGGTAAGAATATATACATAGTAGAGCTATTATGGACTTATTGTGGACTGCCCAAAACCGGGATGGTTGGCGCTCTTTGGGGGAGACCTTCGTTCAGCAGTGGACGGTAATAGGCAGAAGTATAAGTATAGAGTATTAGGTGCCATGTAAAATGACAGTCAGATATTAGCATCTGGTGGATATATATCTCTTAATGTTACTGCCTCGGTGGCGCAATGGTAGCAAATGCGACTACTGTGCTTGAGGTTTCGATGCGTTAAAATCCGAGATCGAACCAAATGGTTGTGTAATCTATAAATATTTGCTTCGGAGTTTACTTTGGTACTAAATGGTATTGTGTGTCACATTATGTAACAAATATTAATATGAATGAAGAACCCATCAATAACATGCTTTTACGGATTATTGACATTTTTGCATCAAACCTTTCTTTGAATTCCTAAACGGTTTGAATATTGAAATTTGTTAACATCGCTTCACTGGGAATCTTTTTTATACATGTTTTTTCCCATCTGCATGTACAGTAAACGAACCCGCAGTTCAATTGTACGTTTGAGGTAAAATAAACCCTTTTCAATAGTAGCCATGTTGTGTTTGTAAACACCTGAATGTTTTCTAAAATACTGTCATTTAGGCTATAACGAATGAATACAAAAGAGTCCACTGTTCCCAATTGGTTATATTTTCTTGCGGTACAAAGGAATACTAATATTTGTATGAGAATATTTTTTCTTGAATTATTTTTCGATATTTACATTACTTATTTAGTTTTATTACTTTTTTTAGTAGTTTTATTAGATGGTTACTTGAAAATGTTGGTGCCAATATTTGGAGTAACTTATGTTCCTGAAGTAACAGATGTTGATTCGCAGCTAAGTTTAGTTTATATTGAATTCTAACTACTTTAAAAGAAAGGTCAATAGTTATGATTAGCATGTTTATTCAATTAGCAGCTTGTTAGCATACTGGCATGTCAAACAATCTCTTACGTTAAAAATATTGTAATATTTCTGAAGATTCAGAGAAAATCACTGTATTATACAATTCAATTGTGTTAATTGATTGGCTCAATCCAGAATTTTTACAGTTTTCGTTAAAATTAATCTAATGTTAAACCTTGAATTGACGTTATAATCGTTTTAGAAATATTGAAGAAAAAAATCTATTTAGGAATTATGTCATGTTCTGATAGTTTTCATTACTTCTTTGGGTTTTTGAATTTCTTTTCAAGAAAATACATAGCTTATTTATACATTGGTGAAGTGATTTAAGGTGGCTTATCACTTCTTAAAACATCCTCTAAATATACATGTAATAAAAGTTTGAACGTCAACTATAGAGAAAGGATACGATCAGAGTGACGGACATTGAGAGAGGCCTATACCCACCAGTAAACTGCCGTAGGCTGGTGATGATGATGATGATGATAGCGGAAATCTAACAGTCTGAAAATTAGTAAATGTAGTAGGTAGTCCATTAAAGAAACGATGACTGATTTTTTAGTTCATTCTCTTCAAAATTGGATGGACCAACTTTGAAGAGAATGAACTACTATTTTACCATGTCTGTTATAAATCTCGATAGTCATGTTGATATTAAGTCTGAAAAGTTTCTCTTGACTATTGTTGATAAGGTGTTACTTTGTAGTCAACAAGGTTCAAGACTATTCATAAGTACAATAAACTTTGTTATTTATTGACGGCGGGTGGCGGAGCTCGCTCGCAAATATTTGTTAGCAATCAAGTGCTTAACAAATTGATTTAGATTGACGTGCCGAGAAAAACAACTGGTGGTTGTATTTTGGAAATGAGATTACAGAGTAGTATATAAAGTGTTAGAAGAAAATGTTTATTACAAAAAAACATCTTTATCCTAAATAGGTTATCCATGTTTAAAGATGGTCGATGGGTTAAAAGTTTAAAGTAGCGATCACGTACTGAAAGATGGGGCTTGGTTAGGCACGCACTAATTGGTTAAGCGACCTGGTGAAAACAGCAGGAAGTCATTGGGTATGGACAGCACAGGACCGGTTGTCATACCAGGAATTGGAAATTGAGTCTCGCTTCTAGATCTCTCGCTTCCGGCCGTTATTAAACTCCATGGCCGGCAGCGATAGCTGTTTCACCGCGCTCGCTACCTTTTGCCAGTACTAAATTTCGCAGAAGGAGGGGACGGCAAAAGCCCGGAAGGACTACCTCCACTCGGACTCAATTTGCCACCGTCAAACCGGGAGGCGGCGTCGGACTTACCGACCGTCCGGGTGTGGCCGCGGATCGACGGATCAGGATTTCCTCTCCATCCGCTTCAGTGACCAACTGCGAGGAGGCAACGTATGCGTATGCGAAAAAAGGTGGAAATGGTAGTCATATACTTTCTAAATTCAGTATACAACTAAATCATATCAAATCAGTAAAAGTAAATGGATTTTCAAAGTTTTGTACCAGAAATTCAAAAATTGTGCTAATGCGGCAAAATATAAAATTTGTGTAACTCCCCAGACTCCTAAAACTGTATCCAAGGTGACTAAACTTAAAAGCAACAGTGATCAGGCGTAGCGGTAACCATTTTACGCGGTCAAGTGAAAGCTTCTTCACAAAATCCACTTTGAATACAGATTACCTTTTTTCTCAAGAGGCTTCAAGTTTTGTGAACAGAAAACTGTGCCAAGGTCATATTGAAAGCGCGAAGCGTTTTGAGTTGAATAATAAATTGTTAGTAAACATTTTAACCATTTGCTCGTTAAGTTAAGCTTGGGAGTTTCGTTATCAAAATAATGTGTCACAATTTGTTTTGTTAGAAAAACAATTAGGTTTTTAAAATTTAGATCCGAAATTTTATCTCTAAAGTTTGAAATGAGTAATAAATAAACAATAAGTTTAAAGTGTAAAACAATACATTGAATAATTTTTCTAGAACTTTTAATAATTTTCCCTATACCAAAGTATTCAAATGATGAGAATGGAAGTTGTCATTGATAAAAAAGCGGCAAGTTGTAGTTGATATAAATCCAAATATTTCACTCAATACATAAGAGATAAAGAATTCAGAGTAAAGTTACATCTTCACGACACTTTAGAGAGTCTACACGATAGGAATAACATTAATAGTTAAAAAAAGGTTACTTGTAAAAGTAAAAACAACATACACACATTTATATAAAGCAACTTGTATGTTGCGAAGCGTATCGATCTTTACAATAACACATTATATTGCAGACTACGAAAACAGTTTGTGTCACAGTTAGAGGAAATTTATAAAGCAATGGAAACAAAATTTCGCATTCGAATGCATAGCAAAATATACATACGAATTGGGGAAAAATGTTTATTTATAGAAAAAAAATCTTGCATGACATAAACTGTGATACAATTTAGACGGCAGAGTTGGAAAGCGATCTAGTTGCACTTGCAGTTTCGATTGTTATAACATGAAGCATATGCTACTGTTAAGTTTGTCACATCTACATCATCTTTTTTCTCATTAATAATTATAGTAAAGAAATATTACTTTTCTGCAAATCTAATCGCTAAACTACACACGAATAAACAAATCAATTCATGTGTTTTATGATACAAAAAATAACTTAAAAGCCTTGTTAATTTTATAAGATTTGAACCACCATTCTATTTTTAACCGTTCACAAATTTTAACCGGTCGAGGATAAAAATCATGGCACAGTGTCTGTCACCTATACATTATTCCACCTGTATCTGTGGCAAAACAAACATTATACATTATATATTTATTCAATACAAAACCAGCGAGGAATACGCGATGATACGAATGGGAACTGTTTTATAAACCAAAGCAGTGCCGGTATTTGCGTGATTTTCATTTGAATGTATAATATTTATTGTCAAAATATATTTCGGCATTGAAAAATAATACAATGGTGATTTGAAAAAGCAGTCATAACTATGATTCATTATATTAAATTTTAATCAAAATAAAATAAACAATTATTATTTATTCTGGGGTTTAAGGAATTTAAAATAATTGCAAATTACTTGATAAGTTATTATAAACGTCATATAAATCCATAATATTATTGTATATTTATTTAAGATACCACTACAATTCTTTACCGACATCTTCCTAGTCAATTCCAAATTGTATTTTATGCAGGTGAAATATATAATTTCCACAGGGTTATGACCATTGTTTTTTTCAGTTACAAGGACGTCAACCACAAGTTCTTTGAAAATGTAATCGATTTCAGACGGGACACAAAATAAAGTTAAGTAAGGTCAGAAAAATATGTAAGAAGTTCTGTCCTTACCCGTTTTTCTCGTCAAGGAAAATAAATTAGACAGGTCTCGAATGGATCAACAAAACTAAGACTGCAGTAGACGGCGTAAGAGAGAGAATCACTTACCTACCTTTTAAATAGACCTTAAAACAGCAACAACACACACAAACTGCTACTATCAAAGTAAAGTTCAGAATTACCTAAAATCCACTATTACTCATACATGTATTTCATAAACTTCGTTGTTACAGTTGCTTACAGTTAAAACTAAATCACAAAACAATGGAGTTAAAAGCCCCATAAGCGTATTAAAAGTTTAAAGTGTTTTTGAACTGCACAGGTGAGTGCAGTATGGAAGAGTACTCTTATTCGATTATGCTTTTCACATAATGCTTCGTTGGTGAGTAAGTTACGTGCAGGTTTAGTTTCGCTTAGCTTACAAAAATGGACGAGATCATTGACTTTTAGACAAAGTTCTCGTCTCGCCGCTAGTAAGTATTATGACTGTATCTAAAACATTTAAACCAGCAATTCTTGTATATATATATATATATATATATATATATATATATATATATAAACGTTATAAAACGTTACTATATATATGTATATATATATATATATAAACGTTACTATTTTCATAAAATTTAGTATGTAGGGTGTTTTGGTGCAATAAATTGATCCAGTTACCATTCATTTTCAGATAATTTATCAAGAAAGTAACGAGCAAGGCTCGGTTAAACAGATACTCGTAGTAAAAGTCTACTTAATGATTTGTATTGAGTTTATCTGGTATTGTGCTTTAAAAATGATCATTTTTGCTAGACGCATTCGTATATTTTACATAGACTAGACCTATTCTTAATCTACAAAAAAATAGTTCAGAAATATTTTTTGTTTAACAAACGACTTCTCAGCTAACTATTTGAACTTAAGATCTTACAATTACAATATGTTTAGTTTATTTTATTAAATATCCTTTTTATTAGTCATTTTAAAAGATGAAATAAAAAAATAATATGAATATATTAGGTCTATTCTTATTTACCGAATGATTGACAATAATAGATTTCTAAGACTAATTTTAAATTAGTGACAGATATAAATATCTTAGTTTTTTCTACTTTTTCCACGTTAATCCTTTCTGAGTAAAGTATTCAAAATTTCACCATACTATCACAAAATAGTGTAATAGTGTTCAAATAATTCTCTTAGTAAATAAATAATATAAATAAATAAATATTTTCGACATTTAACACACAACGCCATCTAGTTCCAAACTAAGCAGAGCTTGTATTATGGGTACTAGACAACTGATATAAATACATAAATACTTTTTTTGTAAATACATACACATTATACATAGAAAACACCCAAACTTCGTAGCATATATTTGGAGATCATACAAACATTTGGTCCGACCCGGGAGTCAAACCCGAGACATCAAGCACAGCAGTCGCTTACGCTACCGCTGCGCCACCGAGGCACAAATACCATCGAGGCAGTCAATGTAGTAACATATGGTTATAATACACTATTTTATTATTGCTGTGCTTTCTTATATAAACATATGATACTCCCTACTAATACTTTAATTGCGAAAGTACTTCTGTCTGTCCCGACTAAACTGCTGATTGAATTTCAATAATTGCATAGCGCCAATTTTTTTTTTGAGACAGGCCTAGCCTACCACAAAAACCTTCATATATAAAGCCTAAAAAAAATTTAGTTTGTATAAAAATCTGAGTATTAGTCTTTGTAATATCGTTCTTGCTTTATATATATTTTAAAGGATACCTGTTAAAAAAGGCGGGTCATTGTACTCACAATACGCGACAGAATGCAAACAGAAGCTCATCACCAGTAAATTATGCAGACTACTCACGCAACTCTTTGTTTGATGTCATACCAAAAATAACGTGTTTCATCCACATTTGTGTTTTAATTACATTCTAAAGTGAAGATCAAAACATGTTACCGCGTAAATATAATTTCCATTTTCAAATACGCTAACAATGTAGCCCTACCCTTATCTAGCTCATAAAGACTGTATATTACACCGACGTGTAATATGGAGTGTTTGTTGAACGGCAAAACTTTTATAATAAAGATGCTTAAGTAGATGACGGCCTATAGGAGGGAAAAGTGGCTAGCCTCCCAGAAGAGAACTTCAACTCTACTTAGGTACTTTGTGTGATGATATGTTAATGGACACACCTGGTGGTAAGTGCATATGTATTTTAAGATAAGCGTTTTAATGTTTATATCAAGGACAAACTGAAAAGTTAATTATTTACTTGAGACAAAAGTAACCAATTAATAACGTAATGATTTATTTGGTATTTCGTATAAGTAATTATAATTAAAAATAAGGAACTGTATCGCCCAATGTTGTTAACATTCATTCTTTTGTACTAAGCTGATAAAAACAGAGGAAAGCATTTTGTCTACTCCTTTACTTTATTTTTTTTTTTATTTATTGGGTAAAATAATTTTTTGTTTCGGATTTATAGCTTTCAAAAAGAGACTTCCATACAACCGTTGATCAATTATTTTACGTATGTTTTATATTCCTAAAAATCCCTTGTATTGTGTGTTTACAACATAAAAAAGAATAGCCAGCATTTTAACTTGTGGCCCAAGAGGTTCAGACTCTGCGTTGGAGAGTAAGTCAATCGGTTTCAGTAATCTTAATGTATTTAATTATTCTTTGCGTGTGTTTGTCACCTTCCATGATTTATATTTGTGACCTTCCTGACGTTTAATGAGTTCCTGGATTGTTTGAAAATACAATTGGACCTAGTAGGTGGCACCGCTGTCGGCATGTCACCAGTAGTTGATAACTAAATAATATTTATTTATTCTAAGGCTGTACGATGTTCGCCAAGTCTTCTAGTTTGATGTATAAACATAACACTTTTTTTACTGAACAAACTTGCAAGTAAAGTGAGCTTTGTAAAAACAGTATTTCTTTATAGTCCTAAATGCATTAATTCTGTTAGTAGTTAAGGACGGAACCCGATTACTGTTCATCCTTGGTTTACAAATCCTAAAGAGGTTAACGGCTAAGGATTAAACTTGAACAAATTGCATCAAAGGAAAGACTCCCTTAGCAGACGGTCTATGTTTCAAATTTAAATTCATTTTTGCGACTGCAAAATATAGTTTCTTAATTCGGACGAATGAATCCTTTGCTTTTGAATTTTTAGTTTTTTTACTAAGTTATAGTTTCGTTTATGAATGTATTCGAAAGTCTTATTAAAAAGTTATATTTTCAGTTGGTCTCAGTAAAGTTTTAAGCAGAAAAAATATACGCCTAATTACATATTTCGTACTTTTTATTAATGATAAGTATCTTGCGATATCTTATATGTTTCGGAATTTTTGCTTCACCAATATGAAGTTAAATAATTAAAAAACATGCAATGTAAACTTAAATAAAATACTTAAAACTAACCATTCTTAGCTTTTGTTTTTCTATAAAACTTTGCCTAACTCTAATAGAATAACATCTAAAGTTTACGTCATAAAATTCAAACTGAAATTGTTTTCTTCCAACCTTTAATACAGGTGCAGAGTTCACATAGCAAAAACAAACAACCATGTTGAAAGTCAAACTGCCGTTAGTAATTTAGCGGCAGATTGGTCGCAAACTACTCTCGAGGGTATTAAATAAACTAAATTATATTTTTCTATTTGCAAACGTTTTATACCTTTAATTTTATGAAATGAATACTAACTGCAATGGAGTTTTATGCATCAAATGGGCGACTCTTGTCACATTAACGTAATAAAAGAAATTATAAAAATAATAACTACATTAGTAACCAACTGTAATACTTCTTTTTAAATACTAATCAATTTTGTTTTCTTTATTCGGTACTGTTTTCTTAAATTACATAATCAATTATGTAGAAAAATAATTATTTTGTTTGTTTAAAATAAAGCAAGATTTAGCAAAAAAATCTAAAAATACTATAGTACATATTACTATAGGTAATAATAAACCTGTAAGCGACAATATGGACATATCACACATGTGGAGAACTATGTTCAATAGTGGACAATGAAAGGCTGTATTGAAACGATGTTGATTATGATACACATTTCGCTATAAAGATTTCAGGCACCGCAAGCTGTAGGAAAACTCTAACCAAGCTTTTTATCATCTTCATTTTCCGCATCTTAAACGACAAGACTTGACTCCAGTTAAATATAAAACGTGTTAAGTCCACAAATATCACACAGAGGTAGCCTTTATATGGGTTTTCAGCACACCTCGGGGACGTACTCATAATATTGAGCGTAGTCTGACGTATAAATGGTTGAATTCTTATAACGTCTATTCTTACAGCTTTGGTTCAAACCAGAGATGTTATCCAAATTCGAATCATTGTATGCATTTCATTCATCCTGTTTTTTCAGCTAGTGTTTTCAAGTGCTTGATAACCTAGCTGCAGACTATAGACTATACGTACAGTATTGATAAACGAGGTTATAGCCTATTAGGTATATCACACTAGGAGCGCGGGTCGTGTAACCGCCACGTGCACCCTGGGCAGAAGTTAATGGCTTCCTTTAAGGGGTTGAGCATTGGCCGCCGGTGAATCACGAGTGAGAACAAACTGCCGAGGCAAAGGGAGGGAGCTGTTCTCGGTACTCCTCTAATCATCCGCGGATAAGGAACATCATGAGGTCTCGAGAAGCCTCTGATGCGTTTCTGGAGCTTTTCTCAACTGCCGAGGTATACCGCCGCGTGGTTTAATGGGAGAACAGGGTTTGCAGGAGTCTCACATACGCCTTTCACCTCACCTGAGGGAATGGTGCGAAAAGAATTTATCGTGTAAAAAATGTATACCAAAATAGCCAGACGGGCTATTGATGCAACTTTTTTAGTTGCATGGGATGTTTTGCAAAGCATCTAGGATTCTTTGCAATGCCCTTGTCCTGCAGTTTGTTCCTTTAGTCGGCTCAAACAAAACCCATAGGATGAGTAAAGGTGGTGACACTCTATTCTATGTCTGTGTCTCTATTCTATCTATGATACTATTTCACAATATTTTAATCTATCACCATACAAATGGCAAATTTTATAACACCAGATTAAAGGAGAAATAGGTATATCTCCTTCAAAAAGGCTGCTTTATATGTTAGAGATATTAGCTTTACATAAAACATTTCGTTGTCGTTATTTCCAAAACAATGAATTCATAAATTACGCTTAGTTTACCTCATTTCATTACTCATTCACAAATGGGACGGAATCAATTTCGACCCATGTTGTAATCTTCTTTCACTTTTAATTGGAATTCTAATCTGAATTGATTTTCTTACGTTACTGATGCTAAAAATTCCGTTTACGATCTGTTCCTCATTTTACAAAAGGTAGGAATAAAATTATTTTTAGAATATCATCGGCTTGTTCAAAATTAAAGTGAAAATGTTGGAAACGTTATATTTTTGATAATTTCTTTATTGACTTTTGAGGGTGGTTGATATTTCCTAAATTTCTTCTTCTATTAGAAATATCTCTACAAAAATTTTAGATCTTTGAATATTTAAAAATGTATATGTATGCAAATAAATAAAATTAAAGAGTTCTTTTAAAATTTTGAATAAAGAGCTGTTTACTAAATGCTTGGTTGTACTTCTAAAACAACATTTCAGTTTGCAGCTAATTTATAGTAAAAGCGTAGCCGAGAAGTTTGGGTATCCATAATCCTTTCTTTATGGACTTTTGAGGAAGGTGGCAAGCTTAAAAACCCTCCCCACATAAGAATTATCCCTGAAAAACGTATAATTAGACTATTTACCACACTATTTACCACACGTATAATTAGACTATTTACCACAAAACTAATAAATATTTAAAGGACTCGTAGAACTGATTGATATAAAACAATTACATATTTATCAATATCACGGCAATTGCTTTATTAATATTTAAACATGAACCATAACTTGACATTTTACACACAAGTTTACCTTGAGATATTACTTTTAATATAATTCTTTTTTAGTTTGCAAATGACGGACCTATTTGTTTATTGGTTAGTGACTGCGATTGCTGAACTGGAGATTATGGGTATGATCCCTACCCAAGAAAAATGAATCTATAATTTGCGTTACCGAAATCCTATTAATCATTATAATGGATCTACAGTGAACGTCTCGCCACAGGTCTCTATATTCTTCTCTACATATCTGGTAATACACATGTCCGTTTAATTTTATAATTGGAAGATATAACAGCAATTATAACCCAAACATATTTTGAATTTTTATAATAAATATCTCATTGTAATAATTGAATTAAAATTTTATACATTTTTTATTTTTACATTTCGACTTTATCTCAGTTCAGGTGTTTTCGTATTTTTTATCCTCCGCTCGAGGATGTCTTTAATAATTTATAGCTCTGTGATCCTTTTCCCAGATGAAAAAGTATCGCCATTTATTCAACGTGATTCGATTGTGGTAAAGCAAACTCATCTATATTATAGCCGCTACTGATAACTTTATTGCTTTCGTAAATTGAATTGACATTTTTCTGAAATTGATTTTTGTATTATAACGTTTACAACCGAATTGTGAATTCATTGTGTAAAAATAAAATCACGTCGGGATCACCACTGGTTGGGATAGGTGAGTCATGTCCCACCATCACAAAGGTAGGATCCTCAGACTATGTGAGTTAATCATGTCTGGTAAGCCACAATCCTACGGTTAATATTGGCAGGTTGTATATATCTTAATCGGCACGAGAACTTCTATTGCGCGATTCAAGGTCATTAATTTCTTTATTTTCTTCTTTAATCCGTAGTTCGATATATCTTCGATAGATGGAGCTGTAGTGTGTTTTTGTTTTGCGTTGCATGCGGAAGTCGCCACAAAATCGAAAGAGATATTTCTTCCTTTCTGAAATATTTATACATAAACTGATATTTAGAATTTGAAGCCATTTTGATGGCCTTCCACAAGAAAACTTTTCAAAACTATTATATAACTTTTAGTTCTAGTTTTATACAAATAGCAAGACACTTTTGCATTCTATAAATTGTATAATGACATTATAAGTTCATAGTAAAAATGTGGAATACTTTATTTGGTTCTTTTCAGGGCATTCCAACAAAAGCTTGCTTATAAAAAGTTTCTTAATTAAATTCATGGGAGAATTAGTAGTAGTTCACAAATTTATTTCATTATGTGGGAGATCCATCAATTTAAAAAAAAAAGTGGTTAAGGGTGGCCAGTTAAGAAATAAATAATACAGTGATTTACAATTCATTTTGATGTAGACACATTGAAAACATAAAATAAACATATATTGTTTTGTATTAAAAACTCTATATGCTCAGAGATATTGTAGTAGTCATTGAACTGATAGGTGACTTATTCAATTAATTGGCTTTTTTTAAATTGATCAATTTGAATCTGTGCATGAGGTCGAGAAAAATGTAATTGTGTTCTTTGCACCAGTTTATGTATGTTTATAAACTTTCCCGCGACCCAGAAGCATTCACAGAGTAGGAGTTCTCTTAGAATAGAAAAAAATATTTTTCCTGCTAGATATGCAAATTTCATGAATGCATCATTTCTGATTCAATTAGTTTAATAAAAAAAATCATAAATGGTACTAATTTATATCTTTTATATAAATCACATGTCACGTTGTTGCTCAAGAATATCACCGAATCTAATTGATTTTGCACATATGTTTTAACTATATTTTGATGGTATTTCTAAGACAAGGTAGTTCGGATCATTAACATAACGCTTAGGCTAATATGAGCTGTGTACGAAACAAAGAATCGTAGACAAAGTTGCGTAGGTCAGCTAGTAGACTATAAAATTAATTAGATATAAAAGATAATCGAGTAAATGAGACACGAGGGCTCTAACCAACGGTGTGTTTATTGTTAGTCGAGTTTACAAAAAGGTTCAGACACAAAACTACTGAGGAAGTTGAGAATGGTCCGCGTAGGCTTAAACAAACACTTCACTTCAGACAGGTGATAGATTTGCCAAAGGAATAGTGGTCTGATATCATGCGCACTAATCACTGCCTCGTCCGTATTTGACTGCTCAGTAACATTGATTTAGTGGCACGTCCTTATATACTGGAACTGGGTGTAAACCATAGTGTGATCTAATTCGCTCGTAACGTTATCTATCGTGACAGATATGCAGATAAGAAATCAATCACTGAAGAAACACTTTTGTACAATATAACTTAGCAAGGCACTCATAGCCAGTTGCACTCGGTGAATAAAAACAATCACCAAGGGTAAGCAAAGACGGCGCTGTCTGTACCTGGATGTGTGACCGCCGGAGGCATGTTACAATGAGCGTCTCCGTGATTTACAGGTAACGTTAAGCAGTCGGTCCCGGTTGTTATCATAGGATAACAGTCGTGAAGCTTAGTTGGAGGCGTTTGAGCGGATTAAATACATCCAACGGCAAGATTACGTGGCCACAACGTAGTCTTGCAAGTCCCCAACCCGCACTTGGCCAGCGTGGGGACGTATGGCCTTAACCCTCTCTTGAGAGGAGACCCGAGCCCAGCAGTGGGACATTATGGGTTATTGATGATGATGATGATGAACTTAGCTAGGCGGCAAGATAGCTAGCACTCATTAGAGAAGATCTTCGTATGGCAGCAAAGATTGGTAGATTGATGATAATACTATCGATAAAAAATAAGAGTAATATTAAAAACATATTTCACATTACGTTGTTTGATAACTTTGATAATATATGACCCGTACTATAATTTCATTTCATCTATTTATGTAAGAATGAATTCCTATTTCCGTTTGTCACGCCATTACGCGTGAACGGTTGGACTGATTTCACTATCATTTTTTTTGTTGTTTTTGTTATTCTCAGGAGAAGGTACTTATGAAAAAAAAGGGCTGAAAATTTAAGAATACTTATAATTAAAGTAAGTAGTAGTTTTGGAAAGAATAATATGGCAGCACAAATTTTGCCAAGTCAGCTAGTATAAAATAAATTAAAACAAAAAAACTTCTTGAAGTATAAGCTTTTCTTGAAATGCTCTATAAATATTTTAATAACATAAATAATTCCTTGAAATCTTTTACTTTCAACTTATAATATCATTACACAGTTTACATTCACACACAAGACATATTTAATAGTAGATTCTCCCAGTACAATTGTGTCATCACACGTATAATAGAGTTAAAATAATTTTAAATACTTTAAAATTATTTTAACTCTATTATACGTGTGATGAACGGGCGTAGGAAATTATTGTATTTTGCCTTTACTCATGTTGTGTATGCTAAATTTGGACTAAGTACTCGACAATGCGAAATATATGATGGGGTTCTGTCGTTTTTCCAAACATGATCGGTTGCATCGCTTTATTACAGAGTTCCTATGACCACCTTACTTTACCACGTTTAATTGTAAGCAGTATCTCAGAGTTGACAATCTTTCGACAGTTTACAATCTTGCTACGTAGATTATAATCAAACGGTATCAACAATCTTACGGTGACATAAACTTTTCAATTAGTTATTTAATCAAAATGGCTTAAATACAATTATTGCTAACAAGTCGCTAACTGTGTAGGTCAATAACTTATGTGCAAGTGCAGAGTGCTTGTTTTAAGCACTATCTGGTATAAGAGTGTATTCGTGCCTGGGAACAATAAATCCTCTCGACAAAACTGAAGCGACGCTCATAAATGTTCGGAAGTTGTAACTATCATACTCGATGCGGTTGTCTACATATAATTATAAACATATATACATATTGAAACAGCCAGACCTTGCGTGTCTGCACATTAAACGAATAGTTTAAAAGAAGAATTAATGATTGAAGAAGAGTAATGCTATATACAAAACATTATGTACAAGCAGAAACCAGCGACTGAAACTGTGAGTTTTTCTCCTCGTTTATAAACGCAAATATCCAAACTAGCGATCTAATTTTTATGTATTTTTGCTTTTAATTATTTATATTTGACTTATTGTGATATGCATCTGAGATTGTATAATGATAAGTATTATTTAGAGGTCTTACAACAGTTTTTTCACACATTTTTACACCTCTGTGTGAACCGTATCTGAACACCGGTGTAAAACAGCGCCTGCGTCGTGTTTCACCAAGTGAGTGAGGATACCAGAAGCCCATAACTCATCTTATCCTTCATCATCATCAGTCTATTGCAGTCTACTGTCGGACATAGGCCCCTCTATTTGCACACCATGATATTCTATATTTCATTATAAAATTTTACTATCTAATCTTTCACCATTTAATTTTGTCCTCAATGACCACAAGTAGGAAATAATCTGCAGTTTTGTTAACCAAGTTCCAAAATAATCCGTTTGAAATGTATAAATTCCACTCACGTAATTAAATTGATACAATATTTCTAAGATTCGTCGTCGAAAACTCAAGATATATATTAAAATTTTGTAATTCAACTCCGAGTTTCTGGCACGAATCAGCGTTTGTTCAAGAAATCCTGTAATTAGTTTCTTCGACTTTATAACTCGTGTTACAATTTTCACAAATATTGTTATTACAAAGAATAAATGTGTGTGGAAAAGACAATACGAAATATATTTGTTTCTATCGTTTTTAAAAATCAAGAGGGGCCACTACAAAAAAAAATCCAGAAGCATTCACACATTGACAGACTGCACGCACTGCTTTATCTGTCACAACTACTATTCACTGAATTTAAGAACTAGGCAGAACCTGTACTGAGTAAAATATTTTTTATTTTAATATTAACATTTTATATATTAACCACACCACAGAATAACTTCTAAACACACAGTCCTGACGATTAATCACTAGCCCAACACGTCAGCAATGTACATTAAAAGCTAAACCAGTACTTCATTGTGAAAAATATTAAAAGAGTAATACATAGTGTAAACTACGCTAAAAATCCCTTTAGTTTTACACTGTATCGCTTCCATTGAACACAATTCGCGTGTTCACTAATGAAACACATTAATAACATCTGCGCTCACTAAAATGTCTTTTGTTTCTTGTGCGATTTTGGAAATTGTACCCCTCTTTTGTTTCGTTTCATTCAGTTAATAACAGGGTTAAATAGAATATTGCTTACAAAACGTTATGGAAAGGTTTCATGGTCACAAATTTGAATTTGTGTACCCGTGAACGTATGTATAAGTATGACATTATACGAGACCCAGAAGGGGTGTGTGGGGGCGAACCACAATCTTTCGCCCCCAGCCAACCTCACCTGCACGCGGTGCACCCTGCTAGATAACAAACGAGGCTCTGGCGACCGACCGATGGCGGTATATCCATCCTAAAAGGCGTAACTAAATACAATAGGCCGGTGATGGACAGCAGCGTCACCGGTGCAACAAGTTACGCCCTGCGATCACCAACCCGCCTGCCCAGCGTGGTGATTATGGGCTGACCCCCCTCCATGAGTAAGCAACAAAAGCCACGGCCCCCAGTTCCCGGTAGTCCCGCTATTCCTGGTCATGGTGGCGACCACGGTTACGGCGGGACAGGGGGTGCTAAGAATCACCGGGTTACGGGAGGCCACCACAAAAGACTGACCCTGGCAACGTACAACGGCCGCACGTTACGGCTAGACTCGCATCTGGTACAACTTGAGGAGGAACTTGGGAAGATTAGGTGGCATATCTTAGGGTTATGTGAAGTCCGAAGAGAGGGGGAGGATACCATAATCCTGGACTCAGGTCACCTGATGTACTTCCGCGAGGGAGACCAACGATCCCAAGGTGGCGTGGGGTTTCTGGTAAACAAGTCGCTTTCTGGCAACGTTGTGGAAATTTCCAGTGTGTCGAACAGGGTAGCGTACCTCATTGTCAAGCTTACCGAGAGGTATAGC
>PKRV01001282.1:710521-953837 GCA_003709505.1 Hyphantria cunea
AGTCTTCAATGCGTGCGTCCTACCCGTAATGACTTACGGAGCCGAAACGTGGACACTTACGGTTCGACTGGTCCATAAGTTTAAAGTCGCTCAGCGTGCAATGGAGAGGTATATGCTCGGCGTTTCTCTAAGGGATCGCATTAGAAACGAGGTGATCCGACAAAGAACCAGGGTCATCGACGTAGCCCACAGGATTAGCAAGCTGAAGTGGCAGTGGGCTGGCCACATTTGCCGAAGAACCGATAACCGTTGGGGTAAACGAGTTCTTGAGTGGAGACCGCGTCTCGGCAAACGTAGTGTAGGACGTCCACAAGCCAGATGGAGCGATGATTTGCGCAAGACGGCTGGCAGGAGCTGGATGCGAGAAGCCATAGATCGAACTAAGTGGCGTGAAATTGGAGAGGCCTATGTCCAGCAGTGGACTGCGATAGGCTGATGATGATGATGATGATTATACGAGAGAATATAGTAGTTATAATAGTACATAAAACCTTCTCTCTAAGTAGAGACCTACATTATGTCTAACAATGGACTTCTAAAGTGTTGTTGACGATGGTGAATCAAATAGCTGTTTAATTAATTTATTTTTGGATAGTAAACCTTTATAATCACATCAATAAAATATTTTTTACAGTCACAGCTGTCTTTGTGCGATTTAACATCATGTCGTATTATTCGACACTTCTAATTGGCGCCTTGATAACAATTTTCAAGGTAGTAGAGTCCCGCTGACATCAGTACGAATGGGCCGGCTCGACCGGGAGTCAGGGCGGCACTATCCTCGGACAAAAATTAACGTAAAATGACAGCGTTCGTGCGGTCTTGTTTTTTTTTTATTTTATTTCTTTTTTTTTTATATTTAAGCTGCCAAAATGACTCTGCCCTGCCTGATGGAAAGCATGAGCAGAATCCAAGAGTGGTGGTCACCATCCTCAATGCGAAAAAGAACAATGCAGCATGGTGACCCACACTATGGCGGCCTGGGGGAAAGGGGATGGTGAGGGGGATAGGGGGCGTTGGATTGGGGTATGGGCCTCCGGTATCCTCACTCACTCGATGAAACACAGCGTAAGCGCTGTTTCACACCGGTTTTCTGTGAGGCCGTGGTATCACTCCGGTCGAGCCGGCCCATTCATGCCGAAGCGTGGCTCTCCTACGGTAAACGTGTTTCGTTGGTGAAAGCGAAACCGGTGGTCCAATGATGTAGAAACATCACTAGACCGCCATAGTGTGGATCACCATGCTACATTATTGCATTATCTGTATTCGCAATCAGTATGATGACCACCACTGTTGGATTCTACCTATGCTTTCCATCAAGCAGAATAGATCCATTTTGAAAGATCCATACATTAAAAAATGCATTTATTAAATAAGCAATATTAATAAGCAATACAACATGCCAAACAGTTTATGAGTATTGTCTATCACTCATCAAAACAACGCTGAAATATTTTGTATTATTTTACTAAAATTCATTAGGTTATAAGAACTAAAGTAAATTAAAACACACTAATAAAATGAAACAGAAATTTAACTGTATATTATATCTTTATGCACAAATACATGCCTCGGCGGACTCAAGGCCTGAGGCATTTTCTGCCAGTCGATTGATTAGGCAGTGTAGAGAAAACATGAGGTAAGAGCACTTAATAAACGAATACTAAAATGAAAGAGGTTTTAACACAAAACTATTTAACCTAAAAATACAACACTTAATGTAATTCACACATATTCATAAACGAAAATAAGTAATAAAGTGCAAGGTGAGGATCTAAGAGTTCACCAGCTCCTCCAATTCACCCGGTAAAAGTTGCTTCACTATCGTCTTGAAGGAGAAACGGTTTCTAGCCATCTTCACTTTGAGAGGAAGAGCATTTGGATACCACTTTAGCCTCAGCGTTTCGTATGAAATGTGTGATGAGTTAAAATAAAAAAACTCGTCCGCAAGCACTTAATAGAGTTATCATACACCCAAAATTCCTAACATAATTTTAGAAAAGTGCTGATGCTCTTATACTACTGGACCGATACTCACCAAACATAGCTAAAAACCACCGCAAGGAAACCAGCTTCGAAATGAAAAAACCCGCACTGAAATTGTTTCATCTGAGAGTACAGAGAGAGACAGCATACGTCAATGCCAAACTTATAGCAAACTTATAGCACCTCTCCTTTCGCGTCGGGGGTTAGTAACTATTAAAAAAGCAATAGAATCTAATTTTAATTACACACCTATACGGGTTTCTCGCTTTAAGTTTTTTTACCAGAACTGTAAATAAAAGTAATATTTGCAGAACAACATGTTTACAATTAATTAAACTATTCTTGTTATAGAATATAAAATATATTGGAAGCCAATTTCATTGTCAACCATAATAAATGCTTAGCATATTGTGTGATACGTAAAACTGTGTACCTACATGGATTTATTTGTTTTGATTTATTAATTAGCGCTTATATTAAGCCATTTAACTTCTCACTTTAAAAACAGCAGATTCTACCAATATAATCAACACTTTTAAGTAACAATAGTTTAAATTTAGGGTTTAACGTAGTATTTTTAAAACTAGCTAAGCCCTGCACCGTTACCGTTACCCAATAACCGCTGTAATACCGAAGGGCTTAGCTGGTCTAAAATAAAATTAGCCTAAGTTACTCCTTAAATATTAGCCTAAGTTACTCCCTAAATATGTAATCAGCTATCTGCTATTTAACATCCGTGTCCAGCGCTGTTCCACGGATTCAGCAGTTTCAAGCCGAAAGATATACAGACAAAAAAATTGCTTTGTTTTGCTGTAAATACGGCATATATTTTCCCTAAAGACATGGTAAAAAGCTAAGAATAGAAAATTACAAACAGACACTTTTTTATTTGTATAGATTGTATATAATCCGTTCCTTGTGATGTTCGGTAAAGGCACAGCCTATCGAGACCACACACTTGGTACAAGATAGCCCTCTGAGTCTATCATTCGCTTTAGGTAAATCAAACTTGCCTTGAATCGGTATTGGCTATCAAGATAACCTACTAGAGAGGCGTACAAGGAATCTATCCTCCGTATTTATCCTCCTATTCTGCAGTTATCTCTTACTATTAAACACAAAGGAATGGGTATTTTTTAAAATACAAATAAGTTACTAGAAAATGCTGAAATAAAATACATTTTAATAACAAATTAAATAAAAATAATCGTCATCGTCATCCATATTCAATTTTTTTTATATATTAATCCATTTTCAATTCAAGTGACGTAGTTTACTAAAATATGTATAGAGAAGAGATGACTGTTTAAACATAGACTAAGCCCATGTTGTATACTTTCACCGACTGATTTCAATTTAAAAATTTTACACAAAATATAATTACGAAAATAAAATAACTTTTAATTGAAAACCACTTCCAACACTGTTTTAGGCACACCACCCAAACAATAGAAATTCAAGTTGAAACAACCATGACAAACAATATCCAAACGTGGCCCCGTAAAATATTCCGAACGAGCGGCGTAGTTTGTGAGTGAATCTATTTGAACAAAATAATCACATTAGTTGGGCAAACATTTGTTGTTTTTGCTCAAATATTGTAACATTCTATACGTGTTATTTGATAATGGATGATATTTAGTAAAATATTAGCGTTTTTTTTATTTTTACTGAAAATCAAGGGTTATGTTATATAAATAGAAATTGTGTCTTAATTAAAATTTTGCAAAAATTCCTTGTTTGTTTCTGTCGTTTTTGGTTTATTATCATCGCCATTTCTAGATAGTCTACTGGTGTACATAGCCCTTTGCCTTAGAAAGGCGGTTCAGGCCTATTATACCAACCTAGCTAAGCGGGTTGGTACTTACAGAGATTATTTCAAGTTATCTTTCTCTTATCGGTGACGTAGTTATGTGTTGTCTTTTCTCTTATCTAGCTCTTAAAAAGAATAGAGATGGTGAAACTTAGTATTCCCAATCTATCATCACACGGCATAGTATAAATACATGATTACAATAATTACAATAGTCTATTGACACTTCCGTTATTTTTATTAATCGAGCTGAACGTTATTCTGCAAAGTAAGACCAACCTTTAAGAAAGTTCAACCTTTCAACGTTTCAACCTTTACTTGAAGAGTTTAAACATATTTTTTTCGGACATTTATGTCACATCATGCAATCTAGTATCATCCTAAACTAAGCAAAACTTGTACTATGAGTACTAGAAAACTAATATAAATATGTTACATGTATACTTTCATTTCAAACAGTCCCAAACTAAGCAGAACTTGTATAATGGGTACTAGACGACTTATACAATTATATCAATCCTATTTTCTGTAAAGTGCATACATGTTATACATAAAAAATACCCACACTCCGAAAAAAATATTTGCAGATCATACGAACATTTTCGGTCTGACTTGGGAATCGAACCCGAGACCTCATGATTAGCAGATGCATACGCCTACTATTAGACCAACGAGACAGTTTAGAAAGAATCACCGACTGCTTAACGTGACCTCCGAATCACGGAGACGCTCATGGTAACATACCACCAGCGGTCACCCATCCAGGTACTGACCGCGCCTTCGTTGCTTGCCCTCGCTGATTGCTTCTAACCACCGAGTGCAACTGGGCTATGAGCGCCTATAGAAAGAAAAGAAAGAAAAAAAGGAAATACGTCAGCAGTGTCATTACAATTCAATAAATTAATTTAATCAAATTTGTCAGAACTCACCAACTTTCGTATAAGAAGCTTGTTATATTATTAAATATATAATATTGTATAAGAATATGGTATATGTCCAGTTTCTTCACTTACTTAATTATTTACTTACAACTTCGTGGACTTATGTACATCAGTGGACTTAATATCCTAGGCATTCTTTACCAGTCAAGCTTTGGGAGGTGACGAGGTCAGGTAGGTGCATCGAGGTAATCTGTCCGGATAGAATAGTACAGTAATACACCCAGAATGAGATACAATTGTCATAGGCTAAGTGTTATTACTAAACACATACACTTTGACCGTCTCGGTGGCGCAGTGGTACCGTATACAACTGGTATGCTTGAGGTCTCGGGTGCTATTCCGGGATCAAATATTTGTGTGATCTGGATATATTTGTTTCAGAGTTTGGGTATTTTTTATATATCATATGTATTTATTTTCAAAAAAAGGATATATGTATTTATATCAGTTATCTAGTACCTATAAAACCAAGCTCTGCTTTGCTTTGAACTAGATGGCGTGGTGTGTTAGATGTCCAAAATAATTATTTATACATACATACCCAAACCGGACTCTGTAGATAATAGACCGAGTGTAGAGATATACTATTGGTTAGATAACTCTGCTATCTCAAGAAAATAATCATGCACTTTCATTGTGTCACTTTTGTCTTTTCTGATTCGTAAAAAGGTTTGGGAGTACTAGAATGTATGAAATTTTACCATAACAGTGAACAGTGATTGATTTTTTGATAGTTTTTTGTTCTAAATAGAAAGTTTAAAAGGTCGTAAAAGGCCAGAAAATACCGCAGGTTACAATGAATTTCACATAGAGTAAAAAAAACAAGGAAAAATGCACGTACTAGCTTTACCACGTTGAATGTCGGCAGAAGCGATTTCAACTTTGACTAGTGTACATGATTAATGACGTTTTCTCTTAAACATAATTTACTTATAATGAGATGAGCTGTTTGATCTTGCTTGTAATATACAAGGGTAAGAGAAATTCGTATCTATATTGTTATGAATTTCAATACATTCGTTACAAAAGAAAACCCAAAATACAAATAATATTTTACTGCTTAATTTGTCTTTGTGATCAAAATGAGAAAGATGTATTTTAATATCGTTTATCTTTCTCATTATCTTTTAATTAATTTAAAATTATGGGATGTTCTGTAACAAAGTAAGATTGACTGCAGTAATATTTTTGTTTGTAAATCGTTAATTATTATTAAGTATTTTGTAGCCGTGGACCACTAGGCGTAATCGGCTCGCCTAGTTAGATTATCCTTCGTGCGTATTGGAGAGACACGACACGCTACAATTCATATCAATTTCAAAATATCATAAAATTCTGTAAAAGAATGGACGAATTCATGAAAAATAGAACACTATAATTGATTATTTTGACTGCATGGTTGGTCTGGCAATCTAAGTGGTCGCTACGCCACCTGTTTTCTACTGCGCCAAGTGCTATAAGTTCAAATCCCATATGGGACAACACTTTGTGTGATTCATAAATTATTATTCTGTATCGGAGAGTCCTTTATGTTCGTTTCGTGTATGTTTGTAAAGTCCCCAACGACACAGGATGTATATTCCTAACGCAAGAGTTGTCTTTAAAAATATGGATTAAAATTTGATAACAACGTTCTACCAATGGTAAAAGGCACGCTCTACCTACATAATATCTAATATTAACCTTTATTAACAACTAACAATTGTTTTAAAGTTTTAACTACTATTTAATAGGCAGAACTATAACAAAAATATTAATATCATACAACGAAAAAAACTTAATACTTTCAAGTATATTATAAATTCTAAAGTAGCTCTCTCGTTCTATCTGGCTTACACGTTTACACGATCTAACTATTACACCAATACTGTGATCTATGAGGAAGAACATATACCACTTTTTACCGTAATAATGGACTACACTCTTGCTGAGTCGTGGTTTAAATGGTACGAACACACCACTATTCTCCCAAGATTAAAGCACCAAGTGTGTGCATCAGAATTTAGTTCACGATTTCGAAATCATATCCAAAATTGAAAGCTACTTTAATAAAAAATATGCAAGAATTATGTCGGAATCCGTGATTTAGTCAATGCCAACTTTTTAAGGTTAGTAATAATACTTACAAGCAATTGAAAGTATTTCTAAATTTCTTCAATGTATTGACTTCGTGAACCTTAGTAGTAAAATTAGCAACACATTTGTTTTTTTACTGTATGAGTCTGCCAAAGTGACGCCGCCTGATGAAAGCTTGATCCGAGAGTGGTGGACACCATACTCATTGCGAATGCAGAAAACGCAACAATGCAGCATGGTGACCCATACTGAGACGGCTTATTAAGACGCTTTTGAATTATCATTGCACTACTAATTAATTTCCTAAATTCAAGTAAAATAAATATTAATTCATACTAAGTACTTTGAAGTGTGTTGTATCAGTTTCGTGATAATCAAAAGATATGAAAATAATCGGGATCACATCTGAATACTCATGCAAGCAGATGCAAAATACAAAACAGCTACAGGCCTGTTCTATTCTAGTTCTTAAACAAAAGCCAGTGCTTGTTTCACAATAGATCTAAATAGGTCGCTGCAACTCACAGACTTTTGTTAACCCTACAGTATAAGGTCTCGACTATATTTATAAGAGTACCTATTTCTATGTTTTGGATGGAATCATTTTAGTTAATTTTATAATTCACTTCAAAAAGAGGTTATTTCAGTTCTTATTTAGTTTCATTTTTGCTATTAAATATTTTTTGAAGTGAAAACTTCTTTAGCAACCTTGTGCACTGTTTGTGAAGGGGAAAAAATGTTATACTCGCGTCAGGACATGTGATGTGATCGAAAATTCGTTAGACGGAGGGAGAGAAGACATAAAGTATCATGTTTATGTACGTTGTGCACAATAAAAAAATATTGTATTTCACCACGTAATTGATAGTACTTTATAATGATAATTAAAGCCATTCGTGCAAAATTATTCCCTAACTATTCAATATATCAAAAAAGCGCAACGTTAATATTCAAGTTTTTACTTCTGCTGGTACTCCCAGAGTGAAACCCGGTTTTTAGTTTGTGCTTGTTCGAGACTTTACAATAACGATTTTTTTTTCTTTATGGCATGAATTTCTATTAGAATCGACAACTTAACGTGTTCTCCGCGAAATAAGCCTGAAAGAACACCAAATTTTCATGCTCTGGCCTGTCCGGAACTTCTTGTATGAAAAACCCAACATGATGACGACAACAAGATGGGAAACGAATCCAAGACCTCTTTATTACCAGTCGCATACAATAACCACTAGACCAACGAGGCAGTCTCAATTCTTAATACATTACAATATTCGCAATTAATCAATAAGAAGATAACATGCAATAGCTACAGCCGATTGCTATTCATGCGAACAATTGTTATAGAGCTGACCTAGCTTATCCAGATTCCTGTTTTCATTGTGTAGCGAAACACTGACGGGAATATAATAGTGTTGATTACACTAAGCGAAGCAAGTGTTCTCTGATTAATGCGGGGTACTATATGTAGCTAAATGGTGAGGTGTCAAATTAGTTGGCAGTTTCCACAAACAAACTCTGGACAATACCAAGTTTACCTTGAGCTTCCAATTATTATGAACTATTGCGGCTAAGTTTGATATCTTAGTTCGTGGTTAGTTGTAAGAAAAAATGCACTATTATGTAGTGTTTAGGCGGCTAAATTATATTTATTTAATATGCATCGGAAATGGTACATCGTTAAAAGTCTTATTATTTATTGGGGAGTACTTTTTTATTAGAAACAAAGCAAGCAAATTTATTTAAAGCTTATGAATAGCATGGTGTCATGGTAAAATATGGAAAAAATAGTTATAGTTTAAGAATAATTATGTACCTTTCAACTCTGTTTTCATTATTCATGGGGCGTGATTGGTTTACTATATATTTCTTAGCTGTTGGTTGAGCTATTGTGTAATTCCTAAATAGTAACAATTAATAATAAAGACTCATTAATTGAATAAAATGATCAACTGATTGCCAAACCTGATACAAACTCGCTTTAAGTAAGTTTCACTTGCATCGATTTATATTTTAATAGTCAAGACAACTAAACATAATAATCTAAACTACACTATATTAGTTTTTTAATAGCCTTTCAGCATATTTTATTAGCATTTATATCATAAATGATTACGAGTTTCATGTTGAAAGCCATAATCCATAAAGCACGCCAATCGTTCGATGGTCACTTTGGTTTACCACTGTGTGTTTATGCAAAGCAAATGCCGTGATTTTATGCAGTTGATTCGCAAATCAGATAGATGCATCATTCAAAGTAACCGTTTGAAATTAGGTTGATAAATTCATGTAATTTTATGGTCAGTTTTTAAGTTTGATAAGAATTAAGAGATCTATTTCATTTCATCATACATTAATATGCGACGCCTCTGTGGCGCAGTGGTAGCAAATGCGACTGGTCTGCTAGAGGTCTCGGGTTCGATTCTTGAGTCGGACCAATTGTTTCTATGATCTGCAAGTATTTATTTCAGAGTTTGGGTGTTTTCTATCTATTATATGTATGTATTTACAAAAAAAAGTATATAAGTAATATCAATTGTCTAGTACCCATAGTACAAGCTCTGCTTAATTTGGGACTAGATGGCGTTGTGTGTTAAAATGTCTGAACATATTTATTTATTCTTTAATATACATTAGTGACGTTTTAAATTTTATTGCAGATGTATCTGGTTTCATTTAAGCTTGGAGATTTAATGTTTTTAAAAGACAGATGTTCCTACTACCCCAAAAAGTGTTCTCGAAGACTATAAGAACTCTCATCCTGTTATGCTCATGGTTCTACGACTCGAACGATTTTTATCAGTCTAGTATTTATTTATTTATTTAGCTATACAAAGGAATGAAATAAAATAATCTATCAGTTTTATGTGTTTGTCTCTAACATTAGCATTCAGTACAGGATTTAGAATAGTCGGAGACACTCAAATATAACACCCAAATTTTCTTTTAGAATAATTTTTCAAAAACTAACCGGTAACGAACTTGTTTAATTGAAACACTGACTTACACAGTCTACACCTTTTTAAACGTTGCTTATTAAAAACACATCATTTATCACATATAAATATTCTATTAATAACATCTGAATATGTTATATTTTGAGAGTACATACGAGAGGTTTTCAGCATTTTCTGTAAAAGCAATGTGTTCCGTATTCACCGAAATTAATTCCAAAGCTCTTAATTAGTGCTGTATTACATCTGCCGGTGAATAGTGCTACTACTTGAACATGATTCAGGGTTGCCATCAACCATATCCGGTTTATTTTTATGAGTTTTGGTAAAATTAGAATCATCTTTTTGATCCTGCTGATATTTGTCACAGACGTTATTTTATATATCCGAAGATTCGATCGGATACTGTTGGATGAGTATAATAATTTAATAACATAATATATTAAATACCGATGAATAAACAAAAACAACCATTTCATATTATTTATGTAAATAAATAATAACCTTATTAATTCGAAAGTAACTCTGTCGTCTGCCTGTTACGCTTTCACGGCTAAATTGCTACACTGATTTTAGTAAAATTTGCCATGGAGTCATTTTGATTTTTGAGGGAGGACAAAGGCTACTCTTTACCGCGACAACTGATATATACGCGGGGAGAACCGCGGGCAAAAGCTTTTACACTTTTTTATGTTTGGCCATACCAAAAGGATGCTACTGCCTACTCTGCTTGATGTAAAGCATAAGCAGAATTCAAGAGTGGAGGTTACCATACTCATTGCGAATGCTGACAATGCAACAATGCAGCATGGTGACCCACGCCATGGCGGTCTAGTATTACTTCTGCTTCTTTAAACAATTATTAGTCTTGACCGATAGTTAAGCCCATGATCGATCAAACGTGCTCCACATTCCGTAACATATTTAACGATGTTAAAGTCGTACTACGACAGTTCAATTATGCACGCATATATAACTTAAGTTGCCCATTGTATATAGCAAGTTAAACGTGTCACTAATACAGCGTTATAGTCATGCTGTTGACGAATTAGGCAACATTAATTAGTATGTTACCGATGATGCACTGCAAATGGATCGAACGTGTTAACATATTGCCTATGGAGAAATTTGTAGTACATCAGTGGTTATACATATATTAATGCGTGAAGCAAAAACTCTGTACCCCCCTTTACGAAATTAGGCGTACGGATAATTATGAATTATATAATAATTAATAGGCGGTTGTGGGGCGAACTTTTAAGCAACGTAAATTTTCAAGTAAGCTTGGCACACATACATTAAACCATTTTTTCTTGATACGTTGTTAGAAGCATGATATTTTATAAATATTTCGGCAGTGTTACAAACGTCATGATAACTAATTAATGATTTTTAAAATGAAATCTTCTATACATACTCATTATTGAGGATTAAAATCATGTAAGTCATCATTAAGACGACCACGCCATCTCTAAATATACACATATATGTATATATGTTCCAGTAAATTTAAAATTAAACAATTAACTTGAATATGCTAAACTGTTTTGTGTTTTCAAATATCGAGTCACATAATAGTTAATAATAAAATTGAAAAAGTAGTAAAACTACTTCGAAATGAACTTAAACTCGGAAGATTTAAGTAAAACGAATCTCGTTGTTGAGTTTTTTAATTAAATTCCCTGAATCAGTATTAATCTCTTGTGTACACAAAAAAAAAAACGATGCTATACACCGTCAGAATTCAAAATACTTAGTAGCGCTCACTAGACAAGGAGCTTTAAAGCTTTTCCATCTTATTAGATGCTCATAGTTAGAAAATTCCGTAAAAAATAGCTTCTTGAATTTGTAATACCATTGTCCAGCTTATTCTTATCAAGTTATTGTAAAGTTTGTCACTTTGAAAGACGTTACAAATTTGAAAAGTGACAGAATGATAAGGGTAGCCGACCACTACTGCATTTATTAAACATTGTAAATGTCACACAAACTGAACATCAGAATATTTAAATTTTAATTTAAATACTATATATAATAAAAAACATTGAATTAAGTTCAAATGTAGGCACCCAAAATAGGCGTTTCATAATAGGAGGCCCAATGACGTAGAAGCATATAAATAGGCTCCCATAGTGTGGTTCATCAGGTTACATTGTTGCATTGTCTGCATTCGCAATGATCTGTTTGATCCTGTTCCACCATCAAGCAGAGTAGAGACAATTTGGTAGTATGGGACTAACAAAAGTGTCTCAACTCTGCTTGATGGAAAGCTATAACAATAATAATAATATTTTTGCAAACTTAGTATTTCATTTAACATTCGAATTAAAATGTTTACTAAAAGTTTAATATTGGAATTCAATTCCTTTTTGCATGTCCAAGTTATGACGTCACCCCTTAATTTTGTAAAAATATTTACTTCATAAACTCCAATCAAGGAATTTGAAGACTGTACATTTAAAGTAAATGACAGCTGTCAGAAGAAGAAGAAGAAAGAAGTTAGCATAAATACAAATACCTACCTTGACTTTCATTAAAAAATCCTAACACCATGATCACGATGACTACGATGCCAATCTTAAATCTGTAGCTGAAGCTCATTGCATGCATGTCGACCCGCCAGTTCGCCATAGCTCAACCACGCCTCATCCATTCGTTGTAAAGTTTCGCCTCTCCACTGTACTGCTGGTACGGGTTACTTGAATACATCATCTGTAATGAAGAAAAAGAAAATTTAAAAAAAAAACGAAATGACTGCACGGTTGGCCTAGTGATTTAAGCGTTCGTCACGCCGCTTTCTACTGCACTAAGTGTTGTGGCTTCAAATCCGACATGGGACAACGCTTTGTGGTATTCACAAGTTGTTGTTCTTTGTGTCTGTTTAATGTATGTTTATAAGGTTTTCCCCGACACAAAATGTATATTCCTAATGCGGGAGATAACTATACTAAAGAAGGTCAAAGGAGACATAACAATTATCACATTTTTTCAAAGTTATGCAGTTCTTATTTAATGGAGAGGTATATGTCTAGCAGAGGACTGCGATAGGCTGATGATGATGATTTCCATAATTTTATTACTCGTCAATTATTAAGAAAGTTCGCATGCTCATTATTTGGAGGTTTTTTATGAATGATCGCGATTACCACCCCCGCTATTGACACCCGCTATATCAAAGGCATCACAAGTGCATTGCCGGCCTTTGGGGGCTGGGGAGGGGTTGGTGTATTGGCCACCGATATCATCATTCACTCGGAGAAATACAGTGCGTTGTTTCACACTGGTTTTTAGTGATTACGTGATATTACTCCAGACGAGCCGGCCCATTCGTGCCGCAGCGTGGTTCTCCTACTTCTTTAGAAAAAGTTGTTTAATTGTATTAAAAGTTTAAGTATATACCTATGTCTACCCGTGCGAAGCCGGTCGATGTTTTAATATTTTATTACTGTCTACAATATTTTGTGTCAGTATCTGTAAGTTGTGAGATCGATATTGTTCTCTGGTGTTATAAGTCTAAGTTATTTTTTTAAAATTTTGAGAAGATATTAGACATTGAACTAAATTTATTTTCAAAATAAACGTAATAATAATGTTATATCACTTTATTGTACACCAGATGCATTCCAAGGGAGTTTAAAATTAGATAAAATTAATTGGCATTCTTTTCGCCCGAAGGCAATCTTTTACAGGCAACCATTACGTAACTCATTTCTAGGGAGATTTTTTTAGGTTACTTACATTACACATATTTAAATTGGCATCACTGGAAACCATTGCAATTGATATAATTTTATCTACACAAGTTATTAGTAGTAATGTAATATTGTTCAAAGTTTAGCTCTTATCTTAAGAGTACGATTCTTAGAATTTCTAATGTACAGGTAGTGTTAATTAATGATACAAAATCAGAAACTAATACCCATAGAGATCATAATTCGATTCACATCGGTATGACTTTGTATAATATCAGTATTTGTTTATCCAATAATTCAAAACAGTTTTATTTGTTACAATGGTTCTATTACTGAATAAATGATTTTACTAAAATATTATTATACCAGTTCTGAAACTTTTATTACTTGCTATAACAACCAGAAAACGAACTAAAGAAGTTAAAACTTCTAAGAAAATTATGTCTTTTCATTTATGTTATCCAATATTATCACCAAAACACTTTGTTTATTTTACAAAACTTTTATACAAACTAGTTAACAGTATTTTATCACAATTATTGAATAAAGTTCTTGGACTTTAAAAGATAACGTTACAAAGTTTTCAAATTAATGTTGAAGTTTGTATCTTGAACAAATATCTAGATTAACTGAGTCTTTGAGCTACTCGTTTTGTCAAAATATGAGATGACTTTCGTCATGTTATTATGGGTTGCATCAGCTTTATCTTGGGTCCTTATCTCTCTATCTCATTTAGCGAAGGTCGTCTTTTATGTGTTTATATAGGGGTTCAGTAGTTTCAAACCAAACAACATTTTATTAAGACACGTGGACGTGTGTCGACGAGGTCATGGTCAAATGATCTGTGGAGAAGAAAAATTTACCATCACCTTTAGATTACTCTTGAAAATTATTGGTTTTTATTAAACTTTAAAGTTTGATAACGATATAAGATCCTTTCTGCGTGTTTCGCTCTAACGAAGTAAATTGAATTATTCGTGTAAGTTTGTCCATATGTTTCTACCAAAATATTTATATATTTTGATTCCAACGTGCAATTTTAGAGAAAGTTATGAAATTCAAAACAGTTTCATGACTATTACATTTTTGATTGCTTTTTAAATGGTTTCCTTTACCCTGCCCTGTTTGTTTATACATCTGGGTCAAATCTAGTAATTATAATGAAAATGGCTGGAATGCTTAGGAATTTATGAAGCCTAGCGTATCTATTGGTAAGGATTGGTTTTGTATTTATTTGTCTGGTTATCGGCGACTAAATACACTCGTAAGCTTATTTAGAAATATTGATTTAATTCTTTTTTATTTTTATAGAATATAGAATATATTTTATATAATCTATATAAAATATTTTCGAAATAAATTCAAATAATGAATTCAAAATTTCTTACAAAATTAACGAAGTTATAACTGAATGATAATAGTCAGGATGATTCACTTTACAACTGTACAAATTTCATAAGTATTCAGACAGGATTACAGATGCAGTATGCAGGATCTACCATACTCCCTTGACTTCCTTCTTATTATTAATATCGATATGATATTTGGTACATATTTTACTTCTAACAACAATACAATTTAATTTTTCTTGTATCATTGTAGTGTATAAAGTTATTATCATAGTTTATTTTTTTTATTTATCTTCATTGCGTACATATTACAAAACATTAAATAAAATGAGTGACAAAAAAAAATTAATACAACAATTGGCGGTCTTATCGCTCACGGCGATCTCTTCCAGAAAACTAGTTAAATCTATAGAGGAAAACAATAGAGAGAAGGCATACGGGGGCGTTTATCTCTGTCGAAGTCTAAGCACAGATGGGCCTACGCAATACTTTGTTACAGTACAGAATTTATTTATGTGAGCGTAAAATTCTCCATGTTTTAATTATTATATGTAAAGATTTATTTCTCGCAAAAAAATTACAAAGCAGTCATGAGGACTGCCGACAGAAGTGAAAATTCAAAACTATAAACAAAGAGTTGTTTAAGCTCACCTGAAATGAACCTCTTACTCTTTAAATAAAATGTGCAAATTAGCATCGCCATTCAATGTAGCAATGCTCCCAGCTTTCTATTAACGCTACCAGTAGGAAATGATGTGAAAGAATATTGTGACGCTTGTATGTTATAATTTTTTTCTTTTTTTATTGTTATTATTTCAAAATGTGCTATCAAAATAAGTAAATAATATAGTTCATGCGTTCAGTGACGATAATACGAGTTCCATGATTATTGTTCACCCAAAAAGTGTAAAGCACTACTAAATAAGTTTTAACTTTAATAATTACAGACTGTTTTGTATCTGGAAAAGTCGCTATGGCTAAGCCTCCGTTTAGAGGCTTTTGTTGCTCTATGAGTTAAATCATACCATTTACTAATTTTCTTTAATTTAATAAGCCAAAAAATCCAAGCCTCGGTATTATAAAAAAAATAATTAAAGTCCAATTTATTTTGCACTCAAGTTATCCTCGGGAGGTTGAAGATCCCGTTGCTACAGTAACGATGTTCAACACAAGTAAAATCTTCTTTATTTTACTTTATTTTGTTAAAAAAGTTCATTGCAACTTGAACAGTTTTTATTTAATTTACTTCAAAGATTGTTTTCCTTGTTCTTGTACTGTATTCTAATGTGTTGAACAATACTGACAGGTATTACATTGTTGCGAAGAATTTGGATTCTCTTAACAAAACTCATTTAATATATTAATACTTGATTTTGACCGCCTAATATGTGGATCCCGCCTGTAGAATTTCGTCCCGTATCAAATTTAATCTAAAGCGGTTTAGCTATTATTGATAAGGACTTAGACCATCCATCTATTTTCACCATAAGTCATCAATTAATGGCGTGAAGAGGGTTCACGCTATTAATTGATGATTTCGGTAATGAAACTATTCTTATTTTTTTTCATTTATTTATCTTTATTGTATATACATAATACGAAATGGTACAACAGGAACAATCACACAATATGTATAAAAATTGGCGGTCTTATCGCTCTCGGCGATTTCTTCCAGACAACCATAACACGGAAATGTGTGTTTCAAAAATTTTAAAATTTAGTGTAGTTTACATACATGCCTGTATGTAAACGTATAAAAAATAAAAGAAAAAAAATAATAAACAAAAGTAAAAAAAATAAAACAAACTATTCTTTGTCTTTCCGCACAATTCAACCTATCTATTCTAAATTTTATCTAAATTGGTTCAGCGCTTTTTGGTTCCTCATACAAACTAGCAACTACTTTTCACTCTTTTCTTACTGATTACTGTAACAAAATTACCTATTCTGTCACATTTCCTGAGACTAAAATTATTTCTACGCCAAATTTAACTAAATCGGTAAAGCTACTCACATGTAACACCGTGACGATGAGAAATAAGAACTCATTTATGTACTCGTATACACAGACTTAAAATTACTAATAATTATATTAGAAAGAGAAGAAGACAGGGTGGTAATGGCTATATTTCTACCTATTATTTAAATAACATGATTCACTAGCTTTTATCGACGAATGTAAGTTATCGCGATAAAGATTTCCATGCAAACTTTCATTTAAATTAACAGGTAGAGTCACTTTTAAACTTTTGATATTATAGTAAAGATTACTCATCATCATCATCATCATCATGATCAACAACCGATAATGTCCCACTGCTGGGCTCGGGTCTCCTCTCAGGAGAGGGTTAAGGCCATACGTTCCCATGCTGACCAAGTGCGGGTTGGTGACTGGCAAGAATACGTTGTGGCTATGAATCTTGCCGTTGGATGTTTTTAAGCCGCCTGAAGGCCTCCAACTAAGCTTCACGACTGTTATCGTATGATAACAACCGGTACTGACTGCTTAACGTGAGCTCCGAATTACGGAGACGCTCATGGTAGCATGCCACCAGCGGTCACCCATCCAGGTACTGACCGCTCCGACGTTGCTTACCCTCGGTGATTGTTTCTAATCACTGAGTGCAACTGGGCTATGAGCGCCTCCTTAGTGATTACTAGTTATATAAAACAGTAGATACAAGTGACTAAATACTTTATTATTTAATTAATTAAAGGAGTATGTCAGGGTTTTTAGTTGTTCAATTGACAATTTTTATCACTGAATTATTTTATATTTCATCATTTGTTTGATACTAATAAATTAGTCTTTAAATAAAATGTGTCCAAGCTATGGGTTAGCTAATAAAATATCCTATAGACGTAACCAATACACCATACAACCTTTTCACGACGATATTTCTTAATGTCGTTAAACATTAATACGCAAATGACCCATCTCAAATCCCATGTCAGCATTACCTTTATATCCAAAACCTTTCTATTCCATATATGCAAGCTCTTAAAGCACTTGAACCTTCATCATCCTCATCTTTAAAGAATAGAGGTCTATGGTCAAGTGGTGAACGAACAAATTACACGCAGGTAAGAGTGCCCCATTATGAAATGCAAGGTCACAACGTTAGGTGAAAAAACGAACCAATACTGGCTTAAGTTCAGTTTTCTAATGTAAGTAGTCTTTAACATATTACTATTAGATACTATGTTATGAAAAAAACCCTTTATTTTTATCATATAGTTACTAAATATTATTTAAAACTAGAGACCTAATGAAACAGGAGCATTTTAATAGGCCGCCGTGTTACATTGTCTGCATGCGCAATGAGTATAGTAGGCACTACTTTTTGAACCGGTTCATACTTTCCATCAGGAAGATAAGAGTCACTTTGGCAGGCTCATATATAAAAAAAATATTATAATTTGATCAACTTTACTACCTAAATACCTGTATCAAATAATAAAAGCAACTTCATTACTGTAAATATGTTTGTTATTTCTTTAGTAGGTCAGTAATCTAGGATACTAAAAAACTTGTTTGTTGCACAATATTCTTTGACTAAACCTTTACAACAACTACAATCCCGTTATACAAGTACGATTATACATCACCAAGCCCAAAAGTCAGCGAATATAATCTCAATATTAAACATGACGAACAATATGGAAGTTTGCCAGCAAAATCTCAGCGATACTATAAGTTACAAGATATTATTTATTCAAACAAGCATCTATTCAAAGCTGCCATCGCTAATTTCTAAGTAGAAACTTTTCAATTAGTAAGTTCTATATAGAAAGTGGCCTAAAGTTTCCTCGGACCATTAAATCAGTCTTTTAAAATCGCCAACGTGCAAGTTTTAATGTCTTTTACAGATTCTCTTTGTAGGCCACGGTTGAATGAGCAAACAAAAAATGTTAAAAACAGGAGTTGTGAATATTAAGAGATTTTATTTTCCAGTATTCTGTGTTAGAACCGTTACGGATTGAGTTAGACTATCAATGTAACTTGGTATTGTGTAAAAATAGAGCGTTCAAAGACCAATACACCATGCCATGGAAGAACGATTAGGAATCCACGTTTTAATGAAGCTTAAAAGTTTGTTGGTTGGTGGTAATCTAGACTACGATTATGCGACTCGTATCCATTAAGGAGATTTTAGATAAAAAAATCCTAATTCTGTATAAATAATCCTGTGTAAATAAAAATAAGCACCAACAGTAATAGTCTTGTTTTGTCTCTGTCTTGTCTCCTGTATTGTAATAAGTCAGTACAGTATTTTCATTATAAATAGTTAGCCAGTGATAAAAACATAAATATGAAAGTTCATATATATGCAAGTAGGAAAGGATAGTATTATGCAGCTGTTTCAAGAAATTTATTCCGAAGCCTTGTAAGAACATGTAGCATTTGGCGCAGCGGCAGCGTAAGCGACTGCTATGCATAAGGTCTCGGGTTCGATTCCCAGGTCGGACCTAATGCTTGTATGATCTGCAAATATTTGTTTCGGGGTACGGGTTTTTTCTGTATAAAATGTGTACATTTAAAAAAAAAAGAAAGTATTTGTTTATTTATATCAGTTGTCTAGTACTCATAATACAAACTCTGCTTAGTTTGGGACTAGATGGCGTTGTGTATTAATTGTCCAAAATATTTATGTCCAGATATTTATTTGGACCATTATTAAATAATAAATTGAATATTATGTAAACCCGGTTTATAGTGATGGAAGTCATAAACAAAACCTATTGACTACCCGGTTAGCCTAGTGGTTTCAGTGGTCGCCTCACCGCTTCCTACTGCGCCGAGTATTGTGGGTTCAAATCCTACATGGGACAACATTTGGTGTGATCCATAAATTGTTGTTCTAAATCTGGGTGTACTTTGTGTCCGTTTCATGTATGTTTGTAAAGATCCCCGTGACACAGGAATGTTTATTCCTAATAATATAATATATAATATAAATATAATAATAAAAGAATATATATAAACACAGTGAGCACCTTCACTTTTTATAGAAGTTAAAATAAAAGGCTTTCAGTTACATTTTACCACTAAACCAATAGCGTGAATCGAATAGCTTCTGATCTGAAGTCAACATTCATTCATTCATCTATCAACTATTAAAATTATAGGCAATGATATGAATATTAAGGTAAGCCATACAAAATTATTTTATTAAAATACGAGTATTGTATTTCAAATAATATCAATCAACAAAAAAAAAACAGCCAAGTGCGAGTCGGACTCGCGCACCGAGGGTTCAGTACAAACTACCTGAATATACTTAATATTATATGATATAACTAAAAATTATGCTTTTCGCAATTTTTCCTTTATCTATGCTATTAGACGATCCTTTGAACCAAATTTCAAGATTCTGAGTTCACGGAAAGTACCCTGTACGCTTTGATTACCTTGCGAGTGTTGAAAATTTGCAGCATAAATGATTGTATCTTTTGATTGTGTTATATGGTACACAGCTTAGAAGTTTGAGATTTCACAGCTCCAAGGGAAAGTAGGCCTGAGTATATGATATGAATTTAAGATTGATATCTCCACGCGTTCCTTAAAAAAGGATATTGACGGACAGATGGACAACAAAGTGATCCTATCAGGGTTCCGTTTTCCCTTTCGAGGTATGGAACCCTAAAAATGGGAAAAAATCACAATCACACAAAAGTTTTTTTAATGAAACGCCAAACGCCATTTAGACATTTAGGTAAATGTACATAAATAACTTAAAAGAACACACTATACGTTAAATGTATGTGTATTTTTAAATGTAATGTATACTATATTGTGTCAAGAAATAAATTTATTATTATTATATTATTATATTAATGGAATCAATGAAATATGTATGTATATTCATATTCTAACTTTTACATTTTAATAATAATTTTACGTTTTGTTTATTATAACTCCAATAGTCATTAATTTAAGGGAACACGTTTATTATGGTTCGTATTTTATTCCAGATTCGGTTTTCATTTTTGTTAACTACAAATTGTTTTTCATGAAAATATCCTGCTAATATTATGAGCGCGAAAGTTTGTATGGATGGATGTTTGTTACTCTTTCACGTAAAAACTACTCAACGGATTTGGATGAAATTTTACAGTAATATAGCTAGCTGATACATCAGAATAACCCATAGGTTACTATTTGCCGCGATAACCGACAAATACGCGGGCGAAGCCGCGGGCATACACTAGTTTATAATAAAGCATAAAAATATAAAGGTAGTACGTAAGTACCTTTAATTTAATATTTTGTAGAATATACAATGTTATGATGTTTATGCGATACTATGAAATGAAATAAAATTAAATTATTTATCTATAGTTATCATTATGATCATTCTCAGCTAGGTATCGATGTTTAAATGTTTTTCATAGATGACTTTTATGCATTTATTATGAAAGACATTGTATACAAAACGACTAAAAGCAAGCGTACCAAAGAATCGTTCATAGTACGGTGACAGTATATTTATTTCAACCAATCACCCTCCAACGCTGAAGGAAGGTTTTCCTCAGAGAGCGTCAACCATCCCGGTCTTGGACAGACTACATCCATCCACTGCCAGCCACTACTTCAAAAGGTCAATTCATAGTTCCGCAAGGCGCCCTACACTACGTTTGCCTAATCACGGTCTCCACTCCAGCGTAATCGGCTCCAACGACTATGGGTGCGTCTGGTGACCTGACCGGCCCATTTCCACTTCAGCGTACCGATTCCACATTAGTATGGATATAATATGTCTATTATATATATTATTGTATGTGGTCAATAGTTAAACACTATTTTTGACGATATTTTTCATTGCGCGATTCAGGATTGGTAGTTTCTTCATATACTACGTTACTCTGTAGTTCAGTGTATCTTGGGTCGACGGCACTGTAGTATATTTCTATTGCGCTGCATGTGGAAGTTGCCACAGCCTATATCCAGTAGTGGACTTCGGTAGGCTGATGATGATAATGATGAGGCAAGGGACCGAAAGGGCAGAAACTAACTTGTAAATCTTTAGTTTCAGATGTCCATGGTGGCAGTAATCTATTTCCACCAGTATCCATCTGTTTGTTAACCTCCTTATGGAAAAGAAACCTTAAGTAGAAATAATAAAAGAACATCGAGCTACGCAAATATAATAAATGGTTATGTACTCGTCCCTACACATAACACAGACAGTTCTCATGCTCGAGGCGCATCCATTCTCTATGAAGCAAAAAAATTATTTGAACAATGTCGTTATGAAGAATTTTTGTTATACACTTTTGCACTTATTTCCAGAGGGAATAGTGATGCGCGCCAGTTTAGAGCTTCGGGCTTTTAGGGTAAGTGTAAATTTGTAGTGTCATTTTTGTGACGATATCTAGATGCTTGATTTTGTGGAAGTTTTTTGGTGAATTATTGTATAAAGTCCACATTTCTGAGGAAACAATCTTATTGTACTTAGCTATTTTAAGTACGGAAGACATTTAAGGTAAAATCATCATGGTTTATCGTAGTTTGAAAAAGAAAACAAAATGGTTGGTTAAAAAGAATTGACAGACCAAATCTTGGATTATACAATATTTATTGATTTGTTACATGTTGCAAAATGTACGCGTATTACTTTGGGAATGTGAATATGATAGATTTGATTATATACCGTTGGTTGTGATTTAAATACTAATCGAAAAATTCATTTTTTTCTCTTCTATCTATCACAAGTTAAAAAATAGTTTGTCTGTAAAGTCGATTTACGGACAATAACTTTATATGATAATGTCGTAAAAAAAGATTAATGAAAAATGTGTGTCACAAGCTAAACGCTTAGGCCAACCGTGGATCTCTAGCGCTTGTTCCGTGCTCTCGCTTGCACGCTCGGCATAGCCGGAACGTGACAACAAGTCACGCTTTCCCATGCGAGCAACCAGCGTTCATGGATGCATAAGACGACGTTATGTCGAAACTTATACTAAAAATGTTGGAAACCAAAATCTTACGTCCTAATACAAATTTCCTTAGGTATCTGTAAAATGACTCCAACGTAACAATAATACAACTCGTGGCTCTCAGCATAGATGCAGAAATCTCGGGAGTTTTAGCTTTAATTAGAACATTCTAGTTCCACGTGTTTTAATAATACTCGTACGTCTAGAATAGTAACGTGCTCCATTTCAACGTTGTGAAGTGTAAAACTTTTTTTATACTCGCGAAAAAGGTTTTTAAAACCAATGTTCAATTAATGAAAGCTCTATCAATATATTTATAAAAAATATTAAATTAAACATTTGAAGAATTAGCGGGTTGTAGAAAAAAGTAAAGTACAACTCACTATAGATAAAATACGTTATGTTTAGAGTTTGGGTTGAATACAAAAATAATTTACATAGACTAAGGGCTATTTCAATCTTTTTGATGATTATAATATTATTTCAAATCAAAGTTCATAATCATGTAGTAAAATACTCAGAGTACAAATTCATCGTTCGTTAAAATTGGTAGTGACGTCTGGTAGCTCAGATTGTTCTTTTCATGAAAAAATAATCTGCGAAAATTGTGGAATATAAGCCTTTCGCAAGTCAATCTTTCCAACTCAAGTATCGGAATATTTGTGTCACATATGATAAGATTAATCAAAGTTATATAGAGCAGAAAGATAATGAGTAATCCGATGAAAGTGACTAGGTAGCCACTTAAGCTCGATACGGAATTGGAGCCCTGATCATATTGACGTAACCTAAAAATTAATATCGGATTCTTTTTTGGGTTACGCAGAAGCTCGGAGAAAAATAAGTCGAATACAACGTGTAATTTCCAAATGTGTACAAAGCTAAGCCTTTGTGCTCTCTGACTCTTTTATCGTACATGTTCTACATTTGTCCCTGTAGGAGTATTCGCTGACCAAAGTATGCTTTGTGCAGAACTTTATATTAACTCACCAATTTGTCAAGAAAGGGAAATGCATGGCTAAATTTATGATAATAAAGAAGTGTTTTGTTTTGCAAGTTTTTATTACCGTAATGCAAAAACTTTGTGGTTTTTATATTTCAAGTGCCTTTTATCTTCATGATAATTTGGTAAAATATCTATATGAAAATGTATCGTTTTTAACTGATTTCAAACAGAGATGAGGTTATCAATTCGTTTGTCATATCCTTTATTTGGATTCACCGATTTTGATGATTTTTTTCTGTTTGAAAACTGGTGCATCCCGTGTAGTCCCATTTCAATTTAGTCCAGTTCTTGAAGTCGTATGGTTTTTGGTTAAATTTGTGATTATTATAAGATCAAGTATAAGTTAGTGCGTTAGGAAATATTAAATTTGTATGAGTCTTCCTGCATGTTACTATAATTGAAAAATACATTTAATTAAAGAAAAAGTTCAAAACATCGACCAATAAAATATTTTTCTAACGTTTAGTTGAAAAATTTGAGTATTTAGAAATTTTAGACTAATGTACTCAAAACGAGTACGAAGAATTCTTAAATTATAGGAAATGTCCAAAAAGTTTAGGGGTTGTACCCCAGAGTGTGCGAAGTTCGAATAAGTAGATAGATAAATATTCGATAGCTTAGATCTTCTAAACAAAGAATTGGAATGGTTTATGAAGTTTAGCAGATTGTGAAAAATGGTATGAGGCTATGAAAAAATAAATTGTAATATACCGCAACATCATTTTATCACAATGTATTTGAAAATTATACTGCGAGATGTGTTGTAAAGAGTTAATACGTGTAATTATATCAAAATGTATACTCTTATCTTATTTCCACGGCTCCACTTATGTGGAAAGTCCATGAAAAGTGGTTTATGCCATTTAATGTCATTCTCCAACAATTTAGCTATCTAACACAAAAAAAATGTATACAATTAGTTTCTGTATTTATTTTTGTTTTAGATGGTTATTATTTTTATAATATTTTTATAAAACGAAAATAAAACAAAGAACTTTGTTTGATTATATACACATTTATATTCTTTTCTGAAAAGCGACAGTGTTGTACAGTGCCTATGAATACAAAAAAAACAGGAGGGCATAAGTACCTTACAGTAACAGCGACTATTACGCCTCTGTTTTTGAGCTCAATTTTCTGTTCAGCGACCTTTTTCTGGCTTCAATCAATAATAAATTCAATACTACATGCAAATACGTAGAATCACGTGGAATCTGTCCAATCAGACAGTTGTTTGGAACTTTCGCATACGGAGAATTGTCTGGTGGTAGACAGATATAAGGTTTCGGGATCGATTCCCGAGTTGGACAAAATGTTTGTATAATCTGATATTTGTTTCGGAGTTTGGGTGCTTTCTATTTATATTAAGTATATATATGTATATATATATATATATATATACTCTATTATATATATATTTCTCTAGTATCCATAATACGAGCTTTCTTTAGTTTGGGATTGAAAGGTATCTGTGTTAGATGTTCAAAATATTTATTTATTATTATTTATTACATAAATCACAAACAAAAACATGATCTCTACATATTATAAGACAACTCCTTTGCTAATACAAGAAATGATGAATATTTTAGTAATTCTAAATTTAGACAGCTAATAAGCGCCACAAGTTGCGTATTATAGTCTTAACTTTAACCGTGAGAGATGCCACGCTCGACCGCCGACTTGATCGGAGTGATACCACGGCTTCACAGAAAAGCAGTGTGAAACAACGCCTGCGCTGGGATTAACAATGTTAATGAGGATAGCGTAGGCCCATACTCCAACTCTTCTCTATAACCCAAAGGTAATGCACTTGTGACACCTCTAGTGTTGCGGGTGTCCTCGGGCGGCGGTAATCACTCACCATCAGACGATCCGTCTGCTCGTTTTCCTCCTATTCAAAAGAAAAAGCTTGGAATACACACAAAACGTTATTGGAAGGGATCGCGTAAGCTTCTCTTAAGAAATCCCAAAAAAATATTCATGATGTGCCCAACAAGGGGGGGAAAAACATTTTTCTCCGTACGTGACGGACAGCGAACAAAAACTTTTGAGATTGATATTCGGAATTGTGTGTGTTGCATTATTGATTGTTTATATATGGAATAACTATTTTCCGCATGACATTGTTGTCGATTTCGGATGTGAAGACTTGATATTTTTCTTTGGCTTTACTTTTCTTTTGTTTTGGTACAAAAATTAGACTAACTTTATTGTATTTGTTTGTTATGTATCTTCTCTGACAAGAAATTAGGTTTCGTAAAAGTTTGAGATTGAAATAGGAAAATAACACACATATTAGATGGCCATTCTGTGTAATCTTGGTCAGTAAAACTATTGTGGACATTTATGTTACAGATATTACCAGGGATTTATTTAAAACGCTTTTATTTGATGAAAAGAGTTTTTTCCTTGTTGATAAAACTGAAAAACGTTATTTCCTTGTAAATAAAAAAAATACCTTTCACACTCATTTATACGTGTTGGTGTTAAGTTCTTCTTAAATAAATTAGGAATAGTCGCACGCATGCAAATTTTGAAAATAAATAAACTATACTCTAACAAAAATATGACAGCAAGAATGACTCCAACTTGGAAAAAGTTACATAATATTGCAGAAACTTACATTGCCGCCCAATAAACAGATGCTATTGAAGCAAATACACCGCAAATCGCAAAACTTTAGCGCCCACGTCGTAAGATAAAACACTATATCGCACCCATTTAGCATACATTGTACTATATTTATACATATTTGGACACACTCCAAATAGGTTTTGGGGCACCGTGACCGTTTTATTTACGGCGCAGCATATATTAGGCTCTCGTGAAATTTAACGGGTGCGACGAAAAATATTATTAGTTGCCTATTTAATTTTTTATGAGAAATTCTTGGTCTATTCAAATGTATTTGTACGCGACCCAAATTTTGTGACTCTTTAAATTCATATTACTTTTATCTGATTCTATGCTTACTCTACTTCTATTACTAATATTATAATTCGGATTTCATTCAAGATCTTGGAAGGATACTCTAGTAAAACAAAGACCTTTATAGGGGGCAAACGAGCAGACGTATCGCCTGATGGTAAACGATTACTGCCGCCTATGGACACCCGCAACACCAGGGGCGTCACAAGTGCATTGCCGCCCTTGGAGGATGGGACGGATTAGGAAAAAGGGTTGGATTATGGGCCTCCGGCACCCTCACTCACTCAGTGAAACACAGCGCAAGGCGCTGTTTCACACCGGTTTTCTATGAGGCCGTGGTATCACTCCGGTTGAGCCGGCCCATGCATGCCGAAGCGTAGCTCTCCCACGGTCAATCGTCCATATCACGTACGGCTAACTGATTCCAAAATTGGCAGAGCTTTTTTTTGTAAATAGCGGCCAAAATTACTCAGCTCAGCCTGATGGAAAGCTAGAGTACAATTTAAGAGTGGTAGTTAGAATCCACATTTGAATGCGGACAATACAGAATAGTGATCTACGTTATGATGGGCCTAGTGAGATACTTTTTCACTCACCGCCAGGACCCAAGATCATAGTGGGAGGAAACACGTGGACTGGTGGCAAATTTCAGGTTTGAGCTGCTCGGCGGAGCTGAAATTAAATATTGCTAAGTACATACATGATATAGTTATATTAAATCCAGGAACAAAATAAATTACTGTGCTCAGCAGAAGATATCAAAAACCACTGGACCAACTGTACCAAACCAGCCGTACTGCTCTAAGTATAATTCAAATATTTTTTTATTCTGGTGTTCTCCTGGCCGATTTCAGCCACGGCGGCTATTCTCAACAGAGACCAGCCGATTACGCTGAAGATATTATACTATAGTGTGTGCACAAATACAGGTGCGGTTTATGTTCCCTCTTTCACATTATCTGATGGGACTGTTAACAGACATGATCGGGGAGAGGTCAGGCGAAGGACCGACAGCTTTATGTGCTCTCCGAGGCACGGGAGTTCAGACCACAACTTCCAAACCCCGAGCTGTTATTAATTATTAATGTAATCAGAGAAACTTAATAACTCTTTTGACCTGATCCCTGGTCCCTGAACACCAGACCCCTTGATCGGCAGTCGCAATCTTCGACCCCTAGACCAACGAGGCAGTTTTAATTCTAGTCAATTAACATTTGTAAGTAATAATTAGGACCACAGTAAAACAGTCACACTTCAGACTAAATACGTCAAACTCAATCCATCACTCTGACAATCCTGACAACTGACGACAGAGAAATTAAGCATCTCAATCGCTTTTTAAACGTACGAGCCTCCGACATCAATCATTCCATCCTTTGTAATTTTTCACTGTCTGTTTAAAAATGGGTCGACCATGTATCCTAAGATCTGCATACAATAAACGGACGTATGAGATGGGCGAATACTGAGGACTCAAGTTCAATACACTTGCGGGAAAAATATAATGTGTAACGAAAAATATTTCAGAAACAAATTTCGGAAAATAATGACGATTTTATTTCTCAATCCCAGCATTAAAGTAATGTAATTTTGACAAGGATGTAACAGCCAGAAAACGTAAGTAGGTAGAATATAACCGTCTCGTAATTCCCTACGGAAATCCTCTGCTTATTCCAATAGGTTTCCACTACCTATATCAAAGTTCCATCTGATGTATGAATAAATAAAGATTTGTGGTATATGTAACACCTGTTCTAATATTGGTATGATATTTTTGTAAATCTACACCGTCCATGTATATACATCTGTTGAGATGGTTTTGGTGCGCTTTATATCCTAGAAAAGGTCTGTGTCTGTGACTGTTCTACGGAGAGGCCTATGTTCTATATTAATAGAAGACTGTTAAAAGATGTTCACGATATGATACGCTACAAACTTGGTTTCCATCTTTTTGCAACCAACATCTTCCTCTGTGGCAGAGTGTAGCTAGTTTAACTAGATGAGCCCCGCCGTGCTACCCGCGGTATATCTTCACCTGCAGGTAACGCCGACGCAGGAATCAGTTCGGTACACAAACAGTTTTTTTTTCTTATCGAATTAAAATCTTAACCATTCTCAAACCCTCGGGAATAGACACAAAAAATCAATAAAATCGGTTCAGCAGTTTAGGAGGAGTTTAGCCACATATACATGCACAGAAGATTTATATATATAAATAGACTTATTTTCTTATTACTGATGAATTAGAACACTGCTAAAGCGGTTTTAATAAATATCTATTACTGAAAAAGCTATACTAATAAAGTTGTGAAAAAAAATTAAAAATACATGCGAAGGAATAACTTTACACTCCTTCGATATTCTGTAAATGAAATTATTCTTACTACATTGCATTGACTAGAATATTTTTTGCTAATTATCTATTAAAATTCAAAAGAATATAAGATAAGGAGTTAAAATAAAATGGGTCTAACCGTAATTTTGGTAAATAGATTGTTTTGGGATTTAGAAACAGATATAAATACAAGTAAAAATGTATTGCAAAAAATTATTTTCAAATTTTATTGAAGAAATGGGTTAATGTAATTCGGAATTTTACTGGTTTTAATACTATCTAGTACCTACTATAGTAAGCACGTAAGCTCTCTAAGCAAAGAGTGTAAAACAACATTATTTTATCATTATCATTATCCCTCTACCATTTTATACTCTCCTAGTTTCAGATTTAAAGAGGATTTAGAGAACATTCAAATCCAATTCTAAGAAGATTATAAGTAATGGGGATTGCTTCACCATTCACTTTCCATTTGTTTTATTTTTATAAAAACAAAACAACTTAGTACTAAGTTATGCAGTGTATACTAGGTATACGCTCTGTGCAGTGGGACATTTAACAGATATATTATATGAGACGGACATAAAGAACATTCAGAGTTGGTTAACACCAGTTTGTAAATGCCAAGTGTTGTCCCATGGGCATCCAACTCTCAATACTCAGAGCAAATAGCGATAAGGTGAGCGGTTAAAATATTAAACGATCTGTGTTGTCACATTTAGAATTTGAATTTTTCAAAAATAAACGCACTTTTTTGACTGAATGTTGTAAATTAACTTAGTCTATGTTTATATTAAAACAAGTAAATGATTGGACTAATCCCAACACCCTGGATAATAACAAAAGCTACTTTTACTCCAAAAAGACTAGACCAAGTATCCCCATAAGATGAACAAGGAATAACATTAGCATCGAAATACCTGGCAAACCGCGCACTGTTTAATAACCGATCTTTGCTCTTACTCGGTATGATCCACTAATCGTTGTTCTGAGTCTAGGCGTTCTATGTGTCCATTTCATGTATATTTGTAAAATACACTGTGATACATGGATGTATATTACAAATGCGGAGTTGTCGTTTTAAAAAAAAATAAGAGGAAAGCAGCACCAATAGAAATCTATATGTATATATTTATTTTATTAATTCATTCATTCATTTTGCTCAGGGACCACCTGTACATACACAAACATAAATAATCACTTCTTTGGCAGTCGATTGAAAGTTATGCGTGTACAAACATTTTCGTGATTCATTTTTGTTTATATAGATAATTCATTTGAAAGGGCTTATATACGAGTTATTCTGTTTTATTTTTACTTTTTGTTTTTCCACTACAAATCAATTTTTGAAATTGACTCTAACTTTTTTTTTATTCAAAAAAATTGGTAGCAAAACTCACTCTTCTAATAAAGTATTGGGCAAAAATAATGGCCAGCGTTATATTGAGGCCCAAACATTTAAGTGTGACTTGTTAACCACCTCAAGAGATTAAGGATCCAATTTCAGAAAACTCAAAACAAACAACTCTATTGAAGGAACTATTGCTGTTTAAACAGAAAGAAATTGCACACCGAAGTAAAACTTGTGAATTTTTTACCAAACACAAGTATCAGACTAAATCTACCTACCAAGCTATCATCAATAACTCCTTGACAATTATGATCCCGCTATACCCTTGCACCTAAGACCATTCTTTATGATGACATAAAAAGAAGTATTTAAAGGTTTAAGCTGGAGACAGTTAAAGGCGATAAAACCATTGTTACAGCTGTATAAAACTCGACAGACACTCACTTCGTTTCATTCGTTCATAAACGTTTCCAATTGAATGAGAGCATACTTGTTTTACTTGTTTCATTTTGAATGAACGGTTTTATTTACTTTTCAATGAATTCGTTTATGCATTGAATGTATCGTTTCACAAGATAAGATTTTTATATCATGTATGGAATCTCATTTACCTTGTGTATGGAATATCTTGGCAAATTGGTTTTATTTATCACTAGTGTACGGATCTCATACACAGCTTGTTGAATGATAAGACGTTGCTTGATTTGATGCTATTTATTTGTTGCACACGAATAACTTATTAGACTAATGATATAATGTGGACTGATAAATCATATTGTGTACACACTGTAATTGCTGAAAGTGCACTAATTTATATGTATGTGTATGTAAAATGTGGACGTGAAATGCTGACCGCGCCTAATGTACGGTCATTGGCTCGTACAACTAGAATTGGTGATATCTGTAACAAATACGAAATTGTTAAAATAAAACTCTTGTTTAATTAAGTATTTTTATATCAGTATTTTAAAATTATGTATTTGACTATAAGTAGAAGAGCTGCAGTAGGTTTTAACTTATCAAGAAAGATCTCCACCTTAGCCCTCATTGTTAAACTTCTAAGAGCACAATAGCTTATACTTGCGGGTGTTTTATACACTATATGACAAAGTACTGATACCTTCGACGGCCCGACCGAGGTGATACCATTGTCTCACAGGAAACCGATGTGAAACAACATTTGCGCTGTACTTCCGGCCAGCAACGCACTTTTGACGCTTCTGGTGTTGCGATTATGCAGGTAATACGTCAGCTCGTTTACCTTTTTCCATATATAAATTATATTCATTAATACACATATAAAAATAGGTTTTAAATTACTATGCGTTTAAATAATACCAGCATGTTTATTTACCGAACGAAGTATAAGCTCATACAACGAATTCTCCGTAATACATACCACAGAGTTGTAGTCTGTAGGAGCGACGAAAATGTTTTGAATTAAACAGCTCTGAATTGTTCGCAGAGGTATGCTTTTGATATTACGTATGTGTTTTGAGCTATTGTTTACTGAAAAGTGATTATTATTAAACATAGTAGAGAAACATTATCATGTATTATTTGTACAGTGAACAATACGTATATGTCTTTGTCCAGCTGTGGACTGCAAAGGGCTGGTGATTAAAATAATGATGATCTTTTCAATTGCTTTACTTTGAACCTTGGAGTTATTGTTCATTTATAGTTGTATATATTTTCTAGTAATTATATTGAGAATGAATTGATCATTTTCATTTATCAGCTTTTTGCTCGAGACAGACAGGAGGATTTGATTTATTTCATTGACTTCCGTAAATGCTCCACTGAGTAGTTAGCTCAGTGGAGCATTTACGGTTACGCATTACATTTTAACTAGTTGAAGTCGTAGTGGTTGATCTAGAATTATTTTAAACTAGCTGACCCACGAAACCTTATCATCGATTTCCCATAGCGTGATGGTATAACAGCGTGAACTAATTTGTTTACTACAAGCTTAAAAGGTATAGTCATAAGTAGGTACATATATATATATATATATATATATATATATATATATATATATATATATATATATATATATATATATATATATATATATATATATATATATATATATATATATATATATATATATATATATATATATATATATATATATATATATATATATATATATATATATATATATATATATATATATATATATATATATATATATATATATATATATATATATATATATATATATATATATATATATATATATATATATATATATATATATATATATATATATATATATATATATATATATATATATATATATATATATATATATATATATATATATATATATATATATATATATATATATATATATATATATATATATATATATATATATATATGTATGTGTATGGGGAAAGACCTACGTCTTTAAGTCAAAATTGAGTGAAAAATGAATTTATATACTAAATTTATTATACATTAAAGCAACCAATTGTTTCTTTAAACTATGTACTGCTAACTAATCGGTAATTATAGCTATATATATATATATATATGTGTGTGTGTGTGCGTAGGCACACACAGACAGAGCCGCGGGCAAAATTTAAGACTTAAAGACGTAGGTCTTTCTCCATAAATCAAAGTATCTTCATGCTAAATTTTATTTAAATTGATACTGCCGTTTAGCCGTGAATACAGACAGAGAGATTTACTTTCAAATTTGTAATATTAGTAAGGATTTATCATTCTTCGATATCTGGAAGATGGAAGTGCTAAATATACGGGATTTTATAAGAGACTCTGGTAACTCTCCAATCACCCTGTATTCGTATAATTACGTTAAAAGAGTATTATGTATACATGTATGTATATATGATATGTATAGTATGAATTCTCTCTACATTAAGGTAATGTAGCGCAATGCGTCAGTAACTTAATGTTGCATTCATCGTAAACAAAGTGTTATTCGCGTGCCTTGAAAATTATCTCGCTTTGTCCCGTTCTTTTACGCTTGTTTGAATAATAGGGCTTCTTCTTCCCTTTAATTATACTATTAAGTTTTATGCACTATGGTACATAGAACTTAATAGTACACTTTTGTTCTATAGAGTCCAAACTATTAGTAATTATTCTATTTTTCTCCCTTTCTTAGTTTAATATGGTATTAGTTAGAATTTCTTTATAATCTAATGTCAATATTTTGGAAAGAAAATCTGCGGTCAAAAACTAGTAATATATTGTATAAAAATCTTAATAATAATTGAAATTGAACCCTCAAAAGATGACAGGAAAAATCCATACTAGAAATAGTAAAAAAAACTACCTATTTTTTTCACATATCTAAAGTTTAGATCCTCATTTGACATCACATTTAACGTTATATTATATTACACATTTTCACATCTCATTGATCTTAAATATTTTTTTTGTTCTACAAAATAAATACAATCTTGCAATAATGACATGTCTCATACAAATATCTATCTCGACAGGCATCTATCGGTAAGTTTCCTGATTAAAACTCATCTCGACGATGCAGTATTTTGAGGGTATGATGAACACCTGATACGTGGCAAAAATTTCATGAATAATAACATCACCTGCTTTGAGAGCCGATAAAAATAGAAAAGTTCTACTAGTCGTACAGTGGCTTATTGTACGAAATTATTGCCATCTAATTATAAAAGATCTATTTGAAATTCGGAAATTATTGCTGTGTATCTTTATTTAATAGATAATTGAATCAGATATTTTCATTATTATCTTGAACATAGATGACTAGTTAGCATGGTATGGCATGGTATGGCATATTAAATAATGAAACAAACGAGTTGATATAGAATTTGTTTCAAGTTAACATTCTCTATGATACTATCCTACACAGTTTGCTCCCTTAGTTCTTTCATCTATTAATCTGTCACCACACAAATGATATCTCTCTGATCCGATTTTATTTTAAAGTAAAATATTGCCTCGAAATACATAAAGGAGAGAAATGCGGGTTGGAATCAATTAATTTTGATGATTATGATTGGTTGAACAACAAATCTTCATCGTAAAAAAGTGAAATTAATCACTTTTAATTTAATTAAATAATTTAATAAAGCTTTTATTACTTGTTAATAAAATGAAATCTTTAAGCCTCTCATACTGGGTGGGTTATTCAGAAATTAGTCTGTCATAATTTTGTCACGGCGGCCATTTTGGATAAATAATAATGCCGATTATAAATAATTGCGTAGTCGTCAGAATTAAAGGCATATTTCAAAATTCAGTTCAATCAGAAATCTGGCAGTGGTTCAAATTTAAAACCCGTGAAAATATATAATAATAATAATGAAAACTTGTAACAAACGGGTTAACGTCACAACGAAATTAAACTCTGTCAAAATACTGATAGTGTAAAACTCACAGAGGCATTTCTGAGCTCTCGTCAGTCCTTACGTTACGATATAACTTAGTATAAAAGTCCCTTTAATAAAAAGGTATCAAACCGTATAAATAATGAAGGGAAGACCCTTTTCTACATTTAATATTAGTAGGTTTATAAGTCACAAATGTTATGAAACTACCTTTTATTTAATTTCAGGTTTTGCATACGATATTGCTAAAGTAAATTACAATTTGCTTATAGAAATAGGATATATTTTCTATTCCTTATTTCTAATAGTCCTTTAAATATTTTATTAAATATAAATAGAAACTTGATTTCGTATATTTCTTAGGGTTCCGTATCTCAAAAGGGCAAAACGGAACTCTTATAACATCACTTCTTTGTCTGTCTGTCTGTCAAGACCCTTTTTCTCAAAATGCGTGGAGGTATGGAGGTATACAATATATCAAATACTCAAGTCTACTGTCCCTTAGAGCTGTGAAAAATTAAACTTCTAAGCCAACTCAGTAAAAAGATACAGCCATTTATGCTGCATATTTTCGACACTTGCAAGGGCATCAAAACCTAGCATAGGGCACTTCCCGTGAACTCAGAATCTTCAATTTTGGTACGAATCGATCTCGTACGATCTTACATCACAGATTAAGAAAAATAGCAAAAAGCAAAATTTTTAGTTATATCATATGTTATATCTTCAGATTTGTACGGATCCCTCGGTACACGAGTCCGTCTCGCCCTTGGCTGTTCTTTTTTTTATTTAAATAATCATCATCATCATCATCAGTCTATCGCAGTCCACTGCTGGACATATAGGCCTCTCCAATTTCACGCCACTTAGTTCGATCTATGGCTTCTCGCATCCAGCTCCTGCCAGCCGTCTTGCGTTTTAAATAAGAAAAACAGTATATAATAACAAACATGAAACTCAAACTGGTTTGTTGTGGGCATTAGTGTTCATTCCTTATTTTATTCTGTTTTGTTCATTCATCTACATGCACGATATACACAAGAAATCAGATACATATGAGAATAGCACTAATAGTGTACAGTAATAGCACAGTAGCACTGCAAGAATTTTTAAGTACAGGGTATAGTATATGTGAATGTTAACAACATGAAACAACTTAAAATTGCTTTTCTCCAATATTTTGAGACTGAAATGAAACAAAACGTTTCTAAACACGTAGATTATAAACCACCTAAGGAACTAGAGGATAAAGTTTGGTTATATCATTTAGGTATTTATTAAAAATAATTATGATGTGTTACAGTAAAACATGCATGTATCCCTAGTGAGGCCAAAACCTAACCTAACCTAGGAAAGCCTAAGGAGAAGCCTATATCTAACAGTGCACTATTAATGGCCGTAGATGTGATGTAATATAATGTGTATGTGCGTGTGAGCGTGCGTGTGTGTGCGTGCGTGCATGTGTGCGTGCGTGCGTGCGTACTTGGGTGTGTGTGAGTGTGTGTGGACACTTGGAAACTAGAAGCCAGCTGACTTAATAAACAAGACTGGTTAACAAGATCGTTCCCGGGTTTTCTCGCAGATAGATTCGGTTACGACTCTCCTTATGGTGGAGAGGGTATGGGGCTCCGATATCCTCAATCACTCGGTTAAACACAGCGCAGGTGTTGTTTCACACCAGTTTTCTGTAAGGCCGTGGTATCACTCCGGTTGAGCCGACCCATTCATGCCAAAACGTGGCTGTCCCATGGAATAATTTCAGCTTTGATACCATCAGTTATCTGCCAGTAAAAGTCCTAAAATTAGCTGGAACAAAAAGACAGACAGACCCACAAATAAAAAAAAAAGGATTTTGATGTTCCCTATATCCTTTCATATGTATTCACTGAAAAGCAGTTATTTCGAAATTGTAAATAAATACTTTAGTTTTAATAAAAAAACCACACTAGTACACATACTAAACCCAAATATATAAATTACTTTCAAAAATCCAATGCAGCATTATAAATACAATATATGAATATTGAGTTTAACGTAACTGTAAAATATTCCACATTACATACATTCACCATAACTTGATTATGTGAAGATTCCTGAATTTCAATATAATGAAACCCATTTCCTTATATATTTAAAGCTGGTATCTTTCAAAGGGACACCGTATCTATTTCAAGCCACCCTTTTATCCCTTCGGCATGAAACAAAACGGTATGTGATAAAATTGACGGCAGATGTTTACGCGAAAGATCGAAATAAAGCAAAATATGTTATAAAACCGTGGTTAAATATAAGGCAAAAGGGTAATTCAACTGAAATATTATTGCTTTTGCCTAGTGGTTATTTGATTTTGGGTAATAAAACCGGGTATTGTTCGAACAATTGTTGAAATAATATTATATTAATTGATGGCATTGTTATATAATATCTTCTAAAGTTTTGTACAGTTTATTTGTATTCTAAATAAAACAAGTTGATTTTGAAGGCAAATTGGTTAAAAAAAACGCGATAATGATGAGAATATTCCCTTTGCAATACCTTAAGATAGAGACGAAATACTTAAAATATTATAATTTCAATATAGGACACGAGCTCTTGCCCGCGGCTCCGCTCGCGCAGAAGTAGACATTTTCATCTTCTATTTCACTCACTTAGGGGTGGTATTTCCAAAATTCCTTTTTTTAGTGCTCATCACTATCATCATCTTCATCAGCCTATCGCAGTCCACTGTTGGACATAGGCCTCTCCAATTTCACGCCACTTAGTTCGATCTATGGCTTCTCGCATCCAGCTCCTGCCAGACGTCCTGCGCAAATCATCGTTCCACCTGGCCTGTGGACGTCCTACACTACGTTTGCCGAGACGCGGTCTCCACTCTATAACTCGTTTACCTCAACGGGTATCGGTTCTTCGGCAAATGTGGCCACCCCATTGCCACTTCAGCTTGCTAATTCTGTGGGCTATGTCGATGACCCTGGTTCTTTGTCGGATCATCTCATTTCTGATGCGATCATCCCTTAGAGAAACGCCGAGCATAGCCCCTCTCCATAGCACGCTGAGCGACTTTGAACTTTAGTGCTCACTTACGGTAAATAAAGAGTTTACATGCAAAATTCTCAGGATTCTAGGTTCAGGGGTTTGGGCTGGGTGTTGATCTCTGATGCTGATCTCTTTTAATTGTTTAGATTATATAAAAAAGCGATATTTCTTTTACTATTATTTTTTAAAAGGTGACTCCCACAGTAGGGGTCATGGGAGAGTTTGAAAATATATATGAGATGGATAAAAAGAACACCCAAACTCGGAACAACAATTTATGGATCATATTGTCCCGTGTGAGACTTAATTTAAAACAGTGCAGTAACTACTACGATATCGGCGCAGTAAATATTAGTAATATACTAGCACAACAGATATGTACTTATCTATTGCGGCTTCATGATGCTCCTGTTATCTTTAGACATTCAAAGTGACACGAAGCAATTAGAATAAAGTTCTGACAGTACTACAGTGTTACGCTACAGAGTTTTATCACTTAAGGGCGCTCAAAATACCATTAGGCAACATTATAACCGTCCAAATGTATTTACAATAACAGTTTGGCGCATTAGGTAGCGACTAATGTTCAAATTATACCTATGTAATGTAGCTTGATTAACTATTTACAGACTTCTTAATATGCAGAGTAGAAAAACTTAACAAACTTTAGACGTAAAAGTCTTCTAAGTTGTGTATCTGGACATGTTGTTAAACTTTAGACCGATTTACTTAAAGCTGGTTTTATTATGGTCATTAGGAAAACACATATTAATTACTACAACTCTTTTTTTTGTTTTTTTTTTGTACACGGGGAATGCTTTTTACACCATACCCTCCGTGGTGGGGGGAACACGAAGGCGTGTGTGGGACTCCCAACGAATCGGTCTACCTACTGAAACCTGCGGCGGCCTACCTCGGCAGTCGGGAGGAGCTCCAAGAACGCAGTAGCGGCTACTGGAGTCTCCCCTGTCGTACCTCACGAAAGAGATACATCCCGGGGTATTATTATTATTACTACAACCCTATGAATCTAGAGAAACACTTACTATATTTTTAGTTAAATAACGACCTGTAACTTAAGTGATTGACTTTACTTAAATGTTGAAAAGACTTTATAAACCAAACGTTTACTTAAACAAAAATTATAGCCTCGATTTTTTTTATAATTTTGCATTTGTTGCCGTTGCTAGTATAAGTTTAGTACAAGACGAGCTTTTAACGTTTTAAACAGGCTTCTTAGTACAGTTATTAGTAAAGTAACTGAGAGGTCCTCACTTAGAGGATAGATATTGCGTTATTGTGAATTACGTCTGTTATTCAGCAATAAGGTTAAAATAGTACACGTTTTATCCAGAATTTGACAGCCACGTGTGAAATGTACTTGGTGATTATAATATTATTCATTCACTTGTGCTTAAGATTTTATTTAATGCACAGAAATAGTACTTGAATTAATCTTTGCTTCCTTCTTAACAAGATGTACATAAAAGCTCGAGACGGTTGGTTCAATATTTACAACAGAAGCAAGTGACAAAATAAATAAATAAACCACTTTACTTTTCACATTTGTAACACCTCGTTGTTAGGATAATAAACTCACATAGCACAAATACTTAGATAAGATCCGAGGATACCAGACACGAGTATTCCATTGTTAAACCTCTTTACAAAGCGGTCATGCGGTCGGGTTTAAGCTAAATAATAGACTTATGCGTTGGAAAGGGAGTATAACATTTTTCCTTTACAGCTAAAGAGCATTTTTTCCTTAAAGAGCTGGGGCAGCGTTAAGAAATAAAAACGAAAATGGTTTATGTTCTTGACTTCGCTTAAGATATGTGCAAGGATGTAAAAAATTGCTTTGATGGCGTAATTTCTTTACTACCTGCAAGAGCTAGTGGTTTAAGCGGTCGCCACGCTATTTTTTATTGCGGCGGGTGTTGTAATATATGAATAACTATTGCACGATGCAGGATCAACGTACACAGCATTGTAGCAAAATATGTTTTCAATTTTATTACTAAATAAAGGTACTTAATGTCTGTGAAGCAAACATTGCTAATAATATGTGACTGAATGTGATATGTATGGAAAATTTCTACATCTCATAGCATTACAAACTCAAGCAACAACAAACGGGATATTCTCGAGTGAACACGCAAATAAATATTTGACTTTCATTATAACAGACAGTTAATAATTTTAATTAAACATAAATAGGTACATTTGCAGCAAAACGGATGAGATCACTATTTGTTCATACCCTCTTACTGGGGTTTTATAAAAAAGTTTTATTGTCCTTAAAAGAAAGATAGAAAGTTTAATGTTTTAACCTGTGTACTCTAATACAATGTATGATGTTAATACATAGTATATAGAAATACAGACCAGTTATATCAACATATAATCAGCTGAATGGTCTTCTTGATCAAGCTCGAGTTTCGGTTACCTACGAGGCAATTAATTAACAACACCCTTATTATTGTCTAATTTATTTCTTATTTAAAGATATAAGAATGTTAATTAGCGGTTTAGCAATCAAAACAAATGATAAACATACATAAATACAGCTCTAAACAATAAAATAAACTAGTACCTGGTTATTCGAGTCGAATTCATTCTCTCTCGTATTATTTTCTGAGTTGTAAAGAAATAGTTCAATAGCGGTTAAACCAAACTTACTATTTAAAAACTCCTTAGGAGTAAATTTAAACAGAACAAAGGTAAATTAAACAAGATTACTCGTTAAACTACATTGTATTGGTAAAGGAAGTGCATTTGAACGCATTATAATTACAGGAAGCTGTATCCATGCGTGCGAACCGATATGCGATATGTCGCCACAGATTGTGTGGACTACATAATCATATAATGTAAGTCCCACTATCTAACCTTTTGCTATCGTATTATAGTGTAATAGTGACGTTGATAATATTAATTTTGAAAGAATAGCACCTGCCTCATAATAACGAGTTATCAATTATATAATTGTATCTGGACGCGAGAAAACGAGAAAGCAAATTTTATTATCTACTGCTCTGCCCTCTCATCATCAAAACTACACTAACAAAAATAAGTTAAAAACCATTCTAAAAATCAAAAGAAAACAAGACGAAAAAAAACACGATTCACATCAAGGTAGTAGAACCACGCTGATTTCAGCACGAAACAGCACGGAACGGCTCGACCGAGGCAGTGCTACCGTCTCACAGAAAACTAACCACCTAAAATGACAATATTCATGCTGCAGTTCCTAATATCACATTTCATTCGCGAGTGCAAAACCGGAGACCCAATGATGTAGAAGCATCTTATTATGCCGCTATAGAGTGAATCATCATGCTGCATTCTTGCATTATCTACGTTCGCAATGAGTATGATGATAAATCCTCTTGGATTCTCTGACTCATGATCTCTTCCTGACAGACTCATGTTTCCGTCAGGAAGAGAAGGCAATTAGGCAGGCTCATTAAAAAAAATGGGGCAACATCTTAGAAGACTATAATGTTACCCTCAGTGAAACAATACAATTAAATTATAACGTTATTTAATATGGTACTTCTAAAAGCTTATACAAATTATGTACCTCGTAATTGAGGCCGTGTTCCTCTGGGTTTGTTTTAAACTATGCTATTTTAACCCTCTCGGGTCTAGTCTAAGTCAAGAAATGAAGTAAAATTTTAAATTACCAAGCCATATATAAATTAAGGTTCATTGCTACTGAAACATTTTATGATGCTGAATTCTAAAGCGATGATGTTTTAGCTGAAAATAATTAAGAGTTACCAAATTCCGCATAGGTTTTTTATTATTTAAGGAATTCGCAGTTCGAATGTCTCCTGACTAGTCATAATAATAAATGCTCCGCCTAGTTTTAGATCAAAAGTCTCCAAGTGTCTCAATTTATTCGTCAGAATTTTAGTTTTAATAGGTTACTGCTGAACATAGGTACAGTCGGATTTTTTTAAGGAGATTCTGGCTAACTAATACGCTGGCCAAATGGATATATCCCTTTGTTTTTAAAAACAAACATATTTTTGAGGATCATATATTCATCACTAATTACGTTTACCGTCAGATATGTCTAAGTGTGAATCCAGCCAAAACACAAGTCATCATAATAGGTAGTCCTGGTCTGCACTGTAGAATAAACTTCCAACAAATACCACACATTGTTTGCAGCGGCACGATTGTTCCATATAGTGAAAAAGTAATAAAAAAATGGGGATATATATGGATCGGTACCTATCTTGAGGCCCCCAGATTGGGGAAGTTAGCCGCAAACTATTTGCAGCAGCGGGGTCTCTGCGAAGACTATAAAACTTCCTTCTCACAAACACTAAAATTGCGCTCATACAATCTCTTCTTCTTCCGATCCTTGACTATGGTAATTTCAGCTATCTGGATCTCACCGAAGACCAACTAAACAAACTTGAGCGGCTCCAAAACCTCTGCATTAGATTCATATTTGGATTACGTAAATATGACGATATCTCTGAATTTCGTTCTAAACTCAAGTGGCTACCAATACGCTTTTGCCGGAATCTTCACATTCTTTCTCTTTTATACAGTATCCTGTTTCATCCTCACACTCCATCTTATCTTAAAGAACGCTTTCAGTTCTTACACAACACTCATTGCAGGGAACTGAGATCATCACAGAATTTGAAACTAGCAATGCCAAAACATTCCACCCAGTTTACAGATAAATCCTTTACTGTGCAAGCAGTAAGACTCTGGAACGATTTACCTGAAACGATCTGTCTGAACGTTGTCACATTTGTAGGTTGTAGTTCTTTTTTTTCAATCTGTTAAGTGTGTACAATAAAGATATATAAATAAAAAATAAAAAAAATATTCATAAACTAATGAAACATATTGTAACATACTCGTTTGCTGCAAATAATAAAAAAATAGTAGAGGAAAAATTCGCATGATATATTTGTATTCGCAATTTGCATATTTACTATACACATTCTAACCAGACTGACTTGTAAAAAAGTGCAAAAAATTATTGAATTTTTTGCTTTACATGTTTCTTGTATACCATACGCTTTCAATAGACCTGCTAATTGGCTAAAGGGTACTGAAAAACCAATCTAGTAACATGACCTCAGTAAGAAATTGGGCCAAAACTAATAGGACTAATCGAGTCAAACGCCGGCCAATATTATCCATAACGATAATAGAAGGAGCCAAGACGAGTTCTTGATTTATAGACCACTACTGTGTAGCACCCAGCCATATTAATAGCAATGGAATACATAAATCCTGATGTATTATTTTACATGAGTTGTACCTCACTATGGAGGTACGGGTATCATGTCCCTCCAACACAAAGGGAGGATCTTCCGACCAGGCAAGGTGATCACGCCTGGCGGGCCTCTGCCGAACGGTTGACGCTGGGAGGTTGTACATATGTTAATCGGCGCGAAAACTTTTATTGCGCAATGCAGGATTGGTAGCTTCTTCGTACACTACGTTACTCCGTAGTTCAGTGTATCCTCGGTAGATGGCGTTGTCATATGTTTATATTGCCGCTGTATGTGGAAGTCGCCACAAGTTTTATTGCTCTTTTGTCTTTTTTATTGTAATTTACTTAGTAATTTGTAGGAACAAACAAAGTTTTTTTCTTATCAATAACATAGTAGAGCAAGATCCCAGGGCCACCAAACCTCACGTATTTTCTGACGAACGAAATGTGGACGATTGTATGGAATATCATGCTAGCCTGCTGAGGTGGCCAAAATTCAGGCATCGAGTAATCAAGGTACATAAAACACGATTAACCTCGTGTAACTTTTCCAAGTTAATTTTCTTTTCACGTATATTTTAGACAATATTGTTAGAAATAAGTCGTCAATAGTCCCAGACACTTTCCGTCGGCCGTATTACAGACGCTAAGCTCCCAAAACAACTACCTAACTTCACGTGAATTCTGATGATCCATTTGTATATATGTTCGCCACACCACTAATTTAAAACCTTTTACGTGAAGAAAGACCAATCCAAGGGGCAAATCATCCCCTGAACTCCATGGTAATACATGAGCATATGACGCTCCGTCACATAAGGGCCGGTTCAACAGTAGTGATACCACTGCACCTACTTACTAACTACGGTCACGACTGCACTTATTTCTTTTTAATTGTAAGTATTCAGTCATAGGCAGCGATGTTTTAAAACCTCCAAAAATAAACGTATATTTTACAACGTAATATAGTCATACGTATCTAAATATAAATTCCTAATATAATGTATACATTAAACAAACAAAAAAAAAGCGGTAAACCTTGTGGTTTCAAAATAATTATTTTCAATATAACATTTCAGTTCATGAAATCGTTACGTCCTTGCGGTATTTACACAGCTCTCGTGTCGTCCCAGTAAAATACACGCAATAAACAATAATTACAACCACACATCCCATTATCTTAACAATGTTCATTTTACTGGTTAACTTTATTAAATTCTTGGTATATTTGAACATAAAACTGTACTTGGGAAGACGAGGAAAGAACATTAACTAATAAAATTACATAATGTATATAGGAATAAACGCGATCACGCAATATAATACTTTAGAACTGTTGAATAATTGGTTGCACTGTCACCTAGCGGTCACTGTCACCTAACGGAATCGGGAGAAGACGACCAACCCCGGGCGTAGATAACGTCGGCGACGATATTAGCCGCTGACAGGGCCGCAACCTACCAGAGATTGGTCTCTGATAACTGATTAATTGAAGCGATCAGCGATAAATGGGCGGCCTGGTCGCAAACTGCGATTGGGTAAAACATGGTCCGGGTCCTCCGGGCAGAGCACCTGACACTGGCTGCCAGGTTGGATTTTAGTGGAAACACCACATATCTAGCTCCTCGATCCCCAGAGCCGGTGATCCGAAAGGATTTCCCAACTAGCCAACAAAAAAATTGTGGCACTGTCACAAGTTGTATTTAAGTAAACGTGAAAACATCTTTTTAACAGCTGCCTTAAAAATTAAGGAGTTTCATTATTCTCTATATACGTGCACTTTTTTTAGGAAAAGAAGAAATGAATATACCTATTCATTTCTGATTAATACTTATTACTTTTACACAATAAGTATTAAAAATGTATAATACTCATTGTATCATAATCATAAATTAGTAATTCGGCGACCAATTCCCGCTATCAGACTTTTGACCTCCGATCCCCAACTTCCCAGGGTATCTACCGCAATGGGATCAAAGCAATAAATATACTGAATATACTTTTTTATTGTTGTAAATACATACTTAATACCCAAAATCTGAAACAAATATTTGCAGATCATACAAACATTTGGTCCGACCCGGGAATCGAACCTGAAACCTCAAGCACATTAGTCGCATACGCTACCACTACGTCACCGAGGCAGTCAGGAAATATTTATGTGATGAGCTCAATATTTTATGTATTTTGAAATATATTTAATATTTTGTAAGTATATTTATCAAACAATTTAGTTACCCTAGTACGAGCTCTACTTATTTGGAGGTGATTATATACAATTTTACATGAAAATATGAGAAAATAATAAAATTCATCATATTTTTGTAACAAAAAGCAAACAGCTAGTTCAAAGTAGAACAGAATATTCTTTATCACACGCCCCTGACAAAGGGCATTTCAAAATAAACATAAATTCACAAAGAGAGTACAATGGGTGGTCTTGTATCTTAAAGCGGTCTTTACGAGATAAACCTTAGATAACTGCGGGTCTCTTTAAAAACGTATATATAAATAATAGTTCCTGCGGTACTTTTACCATTTTTCTTTAACATTTATTCAAGTTGTATTTGTAAAGTTTTGTCTGTGAAAGCTATTCAACACTATATTAACGTTATCATGTTTAAACAAATTACTTTATAAATCAGAGTCAAACAATATTAAAATATATTTTACAAAGTTTGAGTTACAGCGCCTATTTATACTCAATTTATTCTCTGATGTTCATGCGGTAAGAGACTAAGATAAAATAAAGTATCACCACTATTAGGTATTCATCCCGTGGGTGTCGTAAAAGGCTACTGACGGAGCCTAGTTTGTAGGACAACAAGACTGAAAAGCGGAGAAAAACTTGAAAGAAACCAGTCAAGGTGATATAGTACGTCAAACCTCTTTTCTAACCCGAGTACTACATCTGGCAGAGGCTGTTGACGATGATGATAACCTCTAATTTATTATTATTTTAATTTATTTATTGAACATCTTTATGAACAGAATGTGTACAATGACAGACTTAAAGCCACAGGCATTCTCACCAGTCTACAGTCGGGTGATACATAATTAAATGAGAAGGTAGGCTATACTCTGGTTAGTGTTTCTAAAACAAACGTTAAAGAGCTAAATATAAAGAAATGAATGAGAAAAAAGGACCAATGGAATACGATAAATCTAAACATTCATACAAATATAAATTTAAATATACAGTACTACATAAAACAGATACAAAGCATTAAATATCAAATTTGTGATGATTCCGCTATGTTTATTGCTATTCTACCCAACCAATGTGTCTCAAAAGTCTCTGCTGATGCTTAAAAATGAAAATGTATAAGATATATCAGTAAATATTCCCCATAGTGATATTTCTTTGTTATCATACCCAAATATTTTAGCCGGTGCTCAAACGAAATCGCAGTCATACATTTACTAGTTGAAAAGTCGTGTTTTCGATGTAATAAATTGCAACGGCTCGACAAGTGTGAGCTGACAAACAAAAGATTCGTTTAACAGAGAATATGCTTTTTACGTATTATTTTACATAAATCTTTCAAATCAATCTTAAGTATGATTCTTAACTATGTATTTTTTAGGGATCCGTACTCAAAAAGTAAAACGTGATCCTATTACTAAAATTTCGTATTTGTCACCAGGCCGTATCTAATGAACCGTGATAGTTAGATAGTCGAAATTGACTGGAGGATAAAATATTTTCTATAATTACTGTTCTGCACCATTTTCTAACGCATGTGTCATATTCAAGTAATCAAACATATTTTTTCCACAGCATATCCTGTAACTGTGTAATCAGTTGATAAAAACACATTTTCGTCCTGTCAGTGTGTGCCGGAACTGAAAGGCTCCTCTTAATTTAACGAATGCCTGTCACGCTCCAAGTTCAAAACAACGTGACATACATACTCAAGGTCAGCATCGTCTCAGTAATGGTTGTTTACTGTAGCGGTATATATACTAAGTAAAGCTTTATTATTACTATAAAGGCCGGAGTATTTGTAAGAGTGATTGTACGAGTGTCTGACGCTTGTAATGATGAAATAAATTTTATATTCGAAAAACAAAATGCGAAAGTACCTTTTTTGTTTTCGGAATATAGGACAAAAGCATTTTATTAATATTCGAACGAAATTGTAATAAAAACTATTTGAACTAATAAGTAAAATTAAATCTTTAGTGGTTGGCTAATGTTATACAGCATACTTCATATAGTGGGAAATACGTAACCTATATAAATATAAATAATACACTCTTAAGACTATGTATTCTATGAAAAACAGTTAAAATTACTAAGGTGTAAAGACGCCTGAATGAATTACGCTAGTTCTAAAATTAGTAAGACTATAACGGGTTATAAATCTCAAAGAAAAAGTTTTCACGACTTCTATTTATTTGTTTACCTACTCGGAGTTCAAGAAAAATAAAATTAAACTCCAACAAAGTATAGCAATAACAATTGCATAGACGATAAAAATTTGTAGAAGAATGATATAAAAGGAATGAAAACACAAAGCCAATGACGTACAAAAGTATTTGATACCGTAGTAACAACATACAAACAAGTCCTAAACGATGCACCAAGACATCGAGACCGTATTCGAATAAAGTTCGTGAGTTAAAAACCGATTTATTACGAGTGCACCGTTGAGATATGAGCGTATTTGTTTGTGAGTTGTCGAAGTAAGAGTTATGTTTAAAGTTAGTACCATAAACATGCGAGAGCAGTGCCGTCTTTGATAATAATAAAATATATTTAGACCAATAATGTCAACTTTTGTCATTTTAAATCCTATGACTATGTATTTTGGAGGAAGAAGCAGAGAGATATGAAACAAAAGCATTTTTTACTATTATGCTTATGCGATTTAACTTCTTTGAATATAATTTTCATTTTAAGTTTTTATTAAGAATTTAATCTATACAGATCAATATAATTAAAGTGTCTGTTTATAATATAGAAATAACCACTTTATATGTATACACAGTACATAAACCAAAATATCAATTTTTTGTCTGTATGTCTGTTTGTTCCGGTTAATCTCTGGATCAGTTGGACTGATTTTAACAGGGCTTTCACTGATATTAACACACAACGCCAAACTAGGCAGAGCTTGTACTATAAATGCTAGAATTACTGATAGATTACTTATTATTTTATTACTTATTATAGAAAACATCCAAACTCCGTAAGCAAATATTTTCAGCTCATACAAACATTTGGTCTGACCCGGGAATCAAACCCGATACCTCAAACACAGCAGTTGCATACAAAATTCAAATACAAAGTACTTTATTGCTTCATAAGTTCACATTAAAAGTTTAGTGTTGCTTCCCTTTAAGCTGAAGCTGTTTTAGAGAGCATACGCTTCCACTGCGCCACCGAAGCAGTCAATAGGTACTTATAGGTAATTATAGATATTTAATATGCAAGGAATTGTCTGCTGGAACTACTGTTCTCCAACGTATTCGTTCATTGAGAATTTCGAAGTTCGCTTAGGTAATAACAATGCATTCTGGTTGGTAAGTACTCAAATGAGTTTCTAAGCGGTAGGAAATTGCAGATTGTTTGTAGGTTCATGACGCATTTAGCCCCTTTTTATCTTGACTACTATATTATACCGCAACATCTGAAACGATGCGAGGAGACCTGCTTGTAAATATTAGTTAATAATATTGATAGGTAGGATAGGATTACGATAGGCAGATTGACATCCGGATTTTGCATCGAGTAGTTCCCAATACCAAAACAAAACGTTTGTATCTATAATAATAATAAAACTTTATTTCTCTCACAGGAAAGGTACAATTAAAGTTCAATGATATCTGGGTTTGAAAATTCCCTAGCAAAAGCTGGAGTTCATACTAGACTCGAAGCCTGTGTGACAGATTTCCAGGCCCAATATTTTTATTTTATTTTATGAAATAGGCTAAACAAGATAATACAGAAATCATAAAATAAAAAATGCAACTGCGCCTCCAAAGAAAATAAATTTATGTCTATCATTGATAGGCAATGAGAGTAGGACCAAAAACAACTACCTATTACGGGTCTTAAATTATAGACCCATAATTTCAGTTGTATCATACAAACGAAAAAATACAAGGTTTTCTGCCTTCTTAAGACTTACAAGACAGAGAGTTATTAAAAGCAAAAAACATTTCCTTTATTTTTTTTAACAAAACTAGGTTTAACAAGGATACACACAAAATAGGTAAAAATCTTATTTTATTCCGAACCAAAAAATAACAGAAATCCCAGAACACATTTTCAGTGTTCCTAAGGTTCCAAGAACAATGAACACACAAATGTTAGTTCTTGAAAAGGCCGCAATAATGACTGCGATATATGCACGGGGGAGTTGTTGAAATCAATACCCACCTACAATTGGGAAAATGTCAACGGAATACATAAAGGCTATTGTTTCAATATGTAATGTTATATATACAGTTTGAATCCTTCTAATAGTTTTAAAGGTAACACAAAAACTGACTAAAAAGGCAAAGTTTCTTAGAATTGTAGTTGAAGTACAAGAGTCTTGAATTAGTATTATGTTTTGTTTATTCGTCTTCACTATTAAAGAGAACGGTTTTAAAGGTAACGGTAAAATCTATATCTATTTTTTGTGTTTGTAATCTGTGGTCTAGAAAATTTACACATGTTTTGAGTATAAGTTTCGCTTGAGTCAAGAATAAAAGCTAGTATAAAAATCCTTTTAATATTACGCAATACGGAAAATATGTATATATTCCATCAATCCTGCTTCTATCAATTTTAGTTGAAGACCATTACACGATTATAAATTCAGATTTGTAGCTAGCGTAGTGCAATATCAAACTAATTAAATTTAAACGCAATGCGAATGACGTCACTCATGCGATATCAGTACTATCATCTTTAAGTCTATTGATATCGTTATCGTCACAAATAACAGTTTCATACACCATCACACCAATGATCTATGCGGTGTAGTAATGCATTTTACTGCCAGTATATGATTGTGATTCAAGAGACAGTAACATTATCAGTTTTTTTACCGTTTTGATAAACAATAGACGAGTTATGACCCATTTTCTTAACATGCCACTTGGACATTCATCGGAACTTTTATGCTTTTATTATGGTGGCTAAGAGTTATGCTGCAATTTTTGGAGATGACGCCAAGAGCAGAACAGGTTTGAATTCGTTTGAGATTTTGTTTATATTGTTAGAAAATATTAAAACTTAACATTTGAAAAAAACATTATTGAGTATTACACAATCACAATTTTTTTTTATCAAATTTACTATTGTCTACTGTGTAATCTCAAAATGTAATAGTATAAAGAGAAACAGTACATCTCTTATCTGAATTTACTCAGAAATGTGAACCTTTTGGATCAAAATCCCTTACATAAGTCCTTGTGATTATGAAGCATATTCGAGATTAAGTCAGATCTATGAGCAAATGTAACACCTCAGTTTAAGAGGTATAATATTGTATTTATTAATAAATAAATATATCTGAGAAAATAGTATCCGAGAAAATAGTAAATAACGTACTGCGTAAAAATACGTAAAATAAGGTTAACGTTGATTAACTTACCGTTAAAAGAATTGACTTTTTTATGAAAAGATAACTCCCGCACAAGGAGTAAATACTGTATCACGGGCTACTTTACAAACATACTTGCAAAGGACACAAAAATACTTAGATCAGCAATATGTGGACTACACAAAGTGTTGTTGCACGTGAAATTTGAATCCACAACACTCAGTGCGGTAACATGGCGACCGCTTTAACCACTAGGCTAACTGTACAGTCGATGCCATATTGATAATGGTACAGATAAAAAAATATTATTAAAAAAGATTGAACCACCGAAAAAATAAAAATTGAAAAAATAGAAAACATTTTTTATTTAACCTTAATAATTAAGTTCTTAATACTAATTTAAGTATACCTACGTAATTTTGTGTCGAAGCAGTCGTCATCATCAACAACCCATAATAATAAATAAATAAATAAATATGTTCACATATTAACATACAACGCCATCTAGTCCCAAACTAAGCAGAGCTTGTACTATGGGTACTAGATAACTGATATTAATACTTATATACTTTTTTTTGTAAATGCATACGTATTATACATAGAAAACACCCAAACTCCGAAACAAATATTTGCAGATCATACAAACATTTGGCCCGACTCAGGAATCGAACCCGAGACCTCTTGCACAGCAGTGGCATTCGCTACCACTGCGCCATAGAGGCAGTCAAGTCCACTGGGCTGACTGACTGCTGGGCTCGGGTCTCCTCTCAGGAGAGGGTTAAGTTATCCTATGATAACAACCGGGACCGACTGCTTAACGTGACTTCCGAATTACGGAGACGCTCATGGTAACGTTCTACCAGCGGTTACCCATCTAGGTGCTGACCACGCCGTCGTTGCTTACCCTCGGTGATTGTTTCTAACCACCGAGTGTAACTGGGCCATAAGCGCCACTCGTCTCGACGCAGTAACTTAGACTAAACCACAGACAGTTTACGTTATGCAAAAAATCTCCCTCTAAAGGCTTAGAGTCAAAATTGATCCGATGTCGCACCATTTTCCAGATGTCAAACACATATTCTAAGATTGCAAAAATATTATCATAAGAATGAGTTTAGCTAATAGAACGTCAAGCCGATGGAAACAGATATTTGACGTAGGTGAGCGTGTGAAATATTACACTGGAATGGTTTTGACAACCCTACGGTGTTAGACAGGTGAAATGTAGAAATCTAAGGTCGTGTTTGATGTAAATTTCAAGCCGTCTAGTTACTTTGCAATTATTAAGTAATTTGTTAATTTTGCGACAACAAAACATTTTATATCAAGTTACTTTTTAAGATCAATTTGTGTTTTACTGTACTTATGTAACGGAAAAAGAAGATGTATGTTTAAAAAGTTGTAAAAGCTAATATCTACCAGAGTAAGTGATAGTTGTTAGTCATCACTGCCTCGACTGACTGTCTCATTGGCGCAGTGGTAGAGTATGCGACTGTTGTGCTTGATTGAGGTCCCGGATGCCTACAAATATTTGTTTCGGAGTTTGGGTGTTTTCTATGTATAATAAGTATGTATTTACATAAAAAAGTATATATGTATTTATATCAGTTGTCTAGTACCCATAACACAAGCTCTGCTTAACTTGGGACTAGATGGCGTTGTGCAATAGATGTACGAAATATAAAAAAAAAAAAATTAAAAAAATCAACAGTTTAATCAACAGTCTCTTGAATCGGTATGCTTTGGCCTACTGTATGACGTTAGCGAGACAGCTTGATATACGTATATGATTTTCAGTTGCATGTTCTCCTACTTTGTTCAGTAATGTTGTCCTGCGTATTTTGCTCCCTTTAGTAGCTTTTTATAACAGCTATGGGATGAATAGGGGTGATGATGCTTTGTATTCTCAATCCGTCAACACACGCAGCATCGATAAAGATGTTAGTCATTCTCGTTACATACGACAACAATGTTATTAGTTAGTACAAGCTTTTATTTTTAGTTTCACCTGTCCCTATGTTTATCTATAATCAAGTCTTTTAAGTAAAATTTGATCCATTTCCTGATTTGCGAAAGAGCTAAAATTTCAAATGTCCTCTTAGTTCTGACGAAAATGCAATTATACATAATCGGTATTATTATTAATCCAAAATGGCCGCCGTCACAAAACGGCGGCTAAAATAATTCTTAACAACACACCAATATAGGCATCAAATGAAAGGGTTCAAAGTTATTTTTTTTAACAAGTAATAAAAGTTTGTTTTTCAAAAAACCTTTTTAAATAAATCACTTGTTTGTAATCCTTTTGTCCTTAACGAAAGGTAGAAAGGTACCCTGTATCCTATAGGGTACCTTTCTGTGTCCCTGGTAACGTGTAAGTAAGTTGTATTAATAATGACGGTACAAACGTGGCAGCGACATACAAAGTAGTAAGAATCAAGCAATAACTTTGACATACTAAGAAATATATGAATTCCGTGAGCATTTTGACGTGGTAACATCTTCTAAATCGATGAACTCCGGCTGCACGCACGAAAAAGTATGACTCATTGTCATATTCCTACTGAGCCGAGCGTGCAAGCGAAAGCGCAGAACAGATAGAGAAGCACAATCGGCCTAAGCGTTCGGCTTGAGACGTATCTATCTCTCACGTTGTGACGTTATCACATAAAATTATTGCCCGTAAACCGACTTTACAAGCAACCAAATTTTTTGTTAGAATTTTTTAATGCTAGCATTTGCTATCGTTTCCGCCTACATGTATGTGGAATATCACCATAATCATTTTGTAGGTTTGGTTAGGTAGGTAATATACAGTCCATAAATAATTTGGGTAATTTTATTTTAAATCACTATACCGATTTTAAAAAATTACATCCGTCAACCTCACAAACTTTACTTCTTTATAATGTAAGTATAAAGATATGAAATAGTATAGTTTAACTCGTTTACGGAGAGATATAAAAACACATACTTCAAATAGTTGACGCTCCTTTTGGGGGCTCCATTGGAGCTTAAAACTATTAACCTCAAAACACACAACACAAAGTATAAAATCAAATAATGAAAAAAAAAACACATTTGGTTCAGAAAGTGATATATTTTGCCTTATACCTGAATATTATCATTATTATTATTGGTAGAACTCTATAATTCATTCATAAGGTTTTCTGTAAACCGAACCTCCAGGATCAAACGAAATTATAATCCAACACTGTTACAAATGAATGGTAGTACCATCAAATCGTTATTAACTTGTTATAGCGTAACCACCAAAGCAAGGTTCAATCCACCCGCCGCCTAATCCTTCGGGGATTTACCTTTGTAATGTAATGTTATTGTTTACGAGTGTATAATTTGTGGATGTTATTTTACCTGAAAGGGTACGGAAATGACGGATTTGTTTTAATTTGCAATTTTGGTTGACGTTTGCTCTTCTCGTGGGAATCGTAAAAGTTTATGTAACTTTTATTATAACTATGGAAGATGAAATGGATTCCTGAATAGTAGCTTTCAATAGTTAATATCTGGACTATGTATGTATATTGCCTCATGTACTGAAAAAGCTACCATTAAATGATTTAAGACTCAGAGTTAACTAGTAGCAGATAGTACAGAGTGTCAAAAGCATTTTCCGTGAAAAAAAAAAGATAGTACAGAGTGCATGGATGGCTTAGTGGTTTGAGCGGTCAACTCACCGCTTTCTACTGCACCAATTGTTGGGGGTTCAAGCCCCACATGGAACAACACTTTGCGTAATCCACATTTTATTTCTAGAGCAGGCGCTGTTTTGTGTGGAATGAAAGAGTGTGAAACAAAGTTTCATTCCACATTTAAAATACATCATATTTTCTACAAAAACGTTTTTACTGTTCTCATATTAGATATCATTTACATGCAGAACAATATTATCTATTTATTTAAATCCAACACGATCACAACACGATCTAGATCTTAAGCACCGACGCTCTCGTGTCTAATTCTGTAAAACTTTTTTCAAATCACAATTTCGAAATATAGATGTGATCTATATGTGTATGTGTATATGTGTGTCATGAAATCTAGCGATAAGCTTTTATATTATAGAGATTGTATAATGACATTATAAGGTACTAGTAAACGTTTTCAATGGACTTTTTGTTTTATTCTTTTGAGAGTGTTTCAATAAAAAAAAGCTTCTACTTCAATGTTGATGTTTTTTACTTTAATTGATTACGAAATGACTGTCACACATAATTTGACTACACGGTTGGGCTAGTGGTTTCAGTGGTCCCGGATGGCGTAAGAAAGCGGTTCCCGGATCTCTCCCGTGTCAGGCGCAGAGTGGCACACCATGGTGGTTTTATGGGTAGTCTGGCGAGTCAGTCAGGAGTCCCACATGAAGCGAACCCCCTGTCCCCGCGGGCGGGGGAGCGAAGTGCGTAACCGCATTCCACCACGTAAAAAAAGTGGTTTCAGTGGTCGCCACACCGCTTCCTACTGCGCCAAGTGTGTGTGTTGTGGGTTCAAATCCTACATGGGACACCACTTTGTGTGATCCATAAATTGTTGTTCAAAGTCTGGGTGTACTTAGTGTCCGTTTCATGTATGTTTTTTAAAGATCCCCGTGACACAAGAATGTATATTTACTTATGGGAGAGTAAAACAAAAAATAAATAATAATAATAATGTAGTCAAAATACAGAGACTCCGAAAACTGTATAGCTAACGACTTGTAGAAACCCGCGCGTTTATTGGTCAAATAAAATAGCTTGGGTTTCTCAAGTTCTCGTTACTCTCGTTATTTTTCACGATATACTCCTAGAGATAATATGTCGTAAGGCGATAGAAAAACTGTTATATTAACATAAAAACTAGCTCGGTGGCGCAGTAGTAGCGCATGCGACTATTGCGCTTGAAGTCTTGGGTTCGATTTCCGGGTCTGGCCAAATGTTTGTATGATCTGCAAATATTTGTTTCTCAGTTTGAGTGTTTAATGTATGTTTTGACAAAAATAAAATATGTCGATTGTCTAATACCCGTGATACAAACTCTCCTTAGTGTATTATGGGTACTAGACAACTGATGGCATTGTGTGTTAAAATATATATATGCAAAGATTTCGAAAACCATATTGCTAAATATACCTCCTCGGTCAAATAAGTATGCATTTCAAAAGTTCCCGTTGCACGTTTTTGTTCACACGAATTTACTTTACAGATTTTAAAAAAAAACTATGAAAAAGATATAACAACATCCAAAATATCAGAAATTATAATAAAAGATTTCAGAAATTATTTTGCAGTACGTACAGAATCATATCCTTATAAAACTAGATAGTTACGATATTAATCTTCAGACATAGTTCATATTATATTCTCAGATAACCTTCAAACTGAAGGCCTACAAGATCATGTTTTACTAGCCAAAAGTCTTATACAAAATTGACTAATAGGGTTCTGGACTTAACAGCAAGGGTGAACTTCAAAGTGAATCTTCTACTACGAAAATAAATGAGCATCAACTTCAAAGAAAACGTCAACTACCGCTATAACATTTGAACATATGATGTCAAAGGTTTGAGTAGATAATTACAAAACGTAAGTTACATAAATCCAATCCGAAAGTAACACAGGCTGTTTGTTATACTTTCACACCTAACCCGCTGTACCGATTTCCACAAAATTTGGCAGGTGACTCGCCTTCCTGCATACCCCTATATATGCGAAAAGGAACTCCTAAACATAGGTTCTTTATGCAAACCAAAGTGCACATCACCTGTGAACACCTAATGTATTTAAATAAAAATGGATTGCCGAAATGTTACATACATTTCGGCAATCCATTTTTCGTGCATAACTTCCAATCGACTGCACCAAATTGGATAATTCTTTTTCTATGTGTTCATTATTGTTAGGGCAAGGTTTTATAGAAAAAATTAAAAGATAACTTGTGAAAAGCTAAGGCGGGCATAATTTCCATAACAAATTTTTCAGAAATTCGGAAAATATTTGCATAAGAAAAATATACGTAGTTTGCCAGGTCAGCTAGTGTAAAATAAAAAAATTAGTACGCAGAGGTAAAGAAAGAAAAATAAACAAATATAATAATCTTAGACAGATGTAAATTAGTAAAAAAATAAATAAAAAAAAATATATAAAAAAAATTAAAAACAAAATTACATATAATATATAATCAAATATGTCATGGCAAGTTTACTCTACTGAACAGGTCATCTACCAATTATCAAATTCCTTCACCGTCCTTTTTCCTAACATATTTTATACAAGGCTCTCAATATTTCACACTTTATTTGGCAGCCCTTACTGACCCTTCTAATTTGCTAGCCGGTGTGTAACCCTTATAAATTGTGAACTAGTTTACAAGCTCACACGTAATTCCATCCTCACTGGCATTTCCTAAACCGTCCGTGCGTTTAAGCAAAGTTCACTAAGTTTTCCCTTTTTATCTTGACTAACTTTTCTTTATTTCTTTTGTTATTCATTTAAACTTATCCCGTGGGATTGTTTTTGGCTTATTTAAATTCATTTAGTTTAGAATATCTATAAAGAACAATTTAAAAAACAAAACCAAACATGTCTCCTGAGATTCTTTTCCAGCAAAACGTTGGTTGGGAACAGTAATCAATTTAAAAAAATCGTAATTTCAGATTATAAATTAGCTTTAATCTTAAGTATTATTTTCTGAGTAAGGGAGATAAAATATTATTTTGTATTATTTTGGTAACTGTTATCTAATGAATTAATATTTTGAGAGCTTTGCGGCATTTGATTATTCTTAATTTGTACAAACAAAAAATAAAGTGCTTGTATGTATTTTCAAACTAAAAACTTTTAATGTAATACAGGCAGTAAATAGGGTACTTCATCAATAATCATTGTTTTGAATTTTCGTCTGTCTTCTTTCGGCTAATCTCTAGAGCCCCTGGACCGATTTTGATGGGACTTTCACTGACAGATAGCTGATGTCATAAAAATTAACTGAGGCTATTAAAAAAAATATTTTGAAAATACAATAATACAAAATGTAAAAATTACATAGTGTACAATATCCGATTCCGAAAAGATACGATCCAGGGAAAAAAAAAGACCAACGATTAAAATTTTTTTACAATTGTTTATGGAGTGAATGTTTACAAATTTGTTTATGCCAAATAATTGGGCATATCGTAATTAAAATATATATAACATCACCAAATCAATGGTTTACAGTGTTTCATAATCATCTCAACAACTCCAATAATTAATACACTTAGATGCCGAACGAAATTTATTTAGCTAGCAAGCAAACATTGTGGTAATGTCTACACGAATGTAATTACAGTTCTTTGTTGATGTGCAATCAACTCTTCCTAAATTAATATTGACAAGAGTATTACAGTACACTGGAGAACTCTTAAACATTATACCAAAGTGAACACTGTTATTTACACATTATTGAGTAATAACTTTTTTCTTTTGAGCTTCACTTGATTACTTCATGATTGTTGCGTTGTTTTCATCCCTGTTATATCTGCATCAAACAATTGGATCAAATCATTTGTGTGTGGTGACGGATTGAGAATACGGATTCTTACCACCCCCATTTATCCCATGAGTGTCGTTAGGCGCCCCTTACGACACTCATGGGATAAATGGGGATAACCAAAAAAAACTACCCCAGACAGCGTCTAGAGGCGCTCATAGCCTAGACGGTCTCAGTGATTAGAAACAATCACCGAGGGTAAGCAAGGACGCCGCGGTCTGTACCTATATGGGTGACCGCTGGCGGCATGTTACCATGAGCGTCTCCATGATTCTGAGGTCACGTTAAGCAGTCGGTCCCGGTTGTTATCATATAGTCGTGAAGCTTAGTTGGAGGTATTTGAGTGGCCTTAAAAACATCCAACGGCAAGATTACGTAGCCACAACGTTGTGATGCTAGTCCCCAACCCACACTCGGCCAGCGTGGGGACGTGTGACTTGAACCTCTCTTGAGAGGAAATCCGAGTCCAGCAGTGGGACATCATGGGTTGTTGATGATGATTAATGAAATTTTAAAGTTCTATATTAAGAGTTCAATGTAAGAATTTTTCCTTTTTGAAAAGACAGCTCCCACATTACGAATGTACATCCTGTGTCGGCGGTGAGAGGGTACTCCTTCTTAAAAGGCCAGCAATACACTTGTGACGCCTCTGGTGTTGCTGGTGTCTATTTTTAACAGTTTATTTAGATGACTTACCAAAACTTATACAACATATTTTTGTTAACATTTTCTTTTCAACATTTTCATTGATACCTATTTTTCCTTATATTTTATACATAAAAAAACCCAAATGACCAGAAAACTAATACCTGTCATGTATATATTTCCGAGGGATTACATTAAACAGAGGCTATTTCATAATCCATCCTCTCTTCAATTAAGCTAATTGGCTGAAAAACGGAACAAAATTTATAAGCGGTGGGACACCAAACCATTTATGCTGAATACTGAATAATTTTGAAAAAAGAAACTAAAAAAAGGTTGTCATTTCACGTAATTGACTTGGATTATGTCATGGTTTATCTGACAAGTGATTTTCTTAATTCTTTTTTTGTGACGTCTTGGAAATATAACAGAATAAAAGAGGGTCTATTAAGAATTTTATTACAGACATTTAAGTCCTTGAGTAAATTGTCTTTCTTATTAAGGCATTTATTTAAAAACAATAATGATAAACAGATATGGTATTGTTTTGCTAATCGCAATAATTCTTGGTAGAACGTCAAAGATTTTAGAGAAGTTTCTTTAATGATAGAATGGTTATTATTCCAAAGAGTTCTAGGATAAAACAGTTCCATAATAATTAATCTAATCAACGAATAAATTACAGCGCTGAAAAGAACGTCAGTGTCAGAGATGATTCATTAAACTGCCTCGATGGCACAGAGGTAGTGTATGCGACTTCTGTGCTTGAAATATTGGGTCTGTTTCCCGGATCGGGAACACACAACGTGTTAGATGTTCGAAAATATTTATTTAATTGTCAAAGATTGTTACAGAATAAAAGTTCTATTTTTAAACATAACTAAACCTCTTGATTTTGTTCCAAGTTCATTTAAGCTTTGTACGGGAACTTGTAACTTAGTTTTTTAATGAAGCAGTTTTAATTCGCCAAGAAATCTGTTACCTAGAAAGTACAAACCTACTATCTTCAGTAATCAAATATCTTTGGGATGTAAAATTACACTCATTATTCGCCATTATTATTTAATCTGAAACTTTAAACCGTTTATCTAAAAACTTACCTGAAGTAAAGCAATTTGAACAAAGTTTTCGTACTATGTTATCGGACAAAGAAGGCCAACATTTGTAGCAATCATATTAATATTTCAGCAAAAAAACCGTTTGTGACAAGAGGAATTTGTTTGTTAAGGTGACACAGTCGGAGAAACTTTTAGGCCCTTCATAAAAAATTGATTTTATTTTCTCTGTATGGTAATGTGTTATTCCAGGTCACGGGCGTAAGTTAAAATACGTTGATAGTGTTATTTTCCTGTTCTCTTTGTTTTATCATCAACAGCTTTTAGTTCTTTACTGCTGGGTACATATCATTCTTAAGAAATGAGATTTTGGCCTGATATATGACGCTGGCTTAGCAAAGATTTAGTTGCAAATTTTTCTTTCTCTTTCTTATGCACTTTTCTCTCTTACTCACCTCTTAAGTTACCTACCGTCTATTTGAATAAAGGAAAAACAAACAAAAAAATTGCACCGAATATCTAGTAGGCAAAATATTTTTATTTATTGATTTTTATTTATTTCAAAACTTCATGCACACATGTACAACGGCGGGCTTAATGCCCAAGGCATTCTCTCCCAGCCAACCTTTGGATGGTGTAGAAATTTTGTGGGGTAGATACACTGTGGTGGGAAAAAAATATATATTTATGAAGTTACACATACACATAAAAATATAAATAAATATATATATACACGGTAATATATAAACTTTATATACATGCACTATGATACACACTAATACATAAACTTTACATACGTACACTGTGAGTAGGTATTAAGTTGTTTACTAATTAAGGCTTTCCTGCCATCTCGTAAAAAGGTGGTTTTTCAAGATTGTATTTCTTAATTCAAGTAAACAGTATCACTTTATTTCCCCTAGCTTTTTGTTCGAATAACATCACTCGAGAACTATTCAGATCATTAGATAAAACAAAACAAAAAGTCCCCTTTAAAACTTGAACTTTAATTAAAAGATTACCGCAATCACGGGCGCTCTCAACAAACATTGTTGGCCACGCCTAGTATAAATTAAGGGGATGTCGTCAAAACAAAAATGTTATTTTTCCCCGAAAAATCTTGTTTTGCAGCGAGTCCTTTGTTATATGTGCTTGTTTTGTAGCTTGACGTAATTTATTTAGAGGTGCCACTGTAACACGCCGTAATGACCGGGGTAGTGATGTATACTGTCGTTGTATGTGGACGAATAAAACTATTTTTTATGAGTAGGTGATATTTTTGTGCTCTTATTTTTATTCACATTAGTTAAGAATCTAGTTTGAGTCGAGTCATTACTTGTTTTAATACGGTTCACTAATGGTAACTGATTATTGACAGAGCACAATTGCGTTTCTGGCCTATCGTTTCTTCTACACACTCCAGTATGGACAGATATGGCTTCTCAACAGTTTGAAAGTCAAAAATTTATAACGATATTAGTTCAGAGAACTCGAAATAATAACAATTTCACGCTCTTTCATCACAAACATAAGATATAAGAGACAAAAGACGTTGACATACACGCTACGCGGTGTTGAGAGACGAGCTTAATGTAAAACACTGCAAGGTTACGTGTTAATAAAAGGATATACATATATGATTTTCTCAGAGCTGTAAAAAAGATATATGTACTCTATTATTTGCTTATACGTACATAATAAAAGTTCCTACGGGATGATTTGACACCTTATTTGGTATGCGTTGCCATATATTGTGTTAATAATATTACTTTGTGCAAGGCCAGTTATTGTTATGACTATATTATATGTCTATGTAATAATTCTGATATATATTATAATTTTTAGTTACAATAATCACAAGAATATGAGTGAAACTACTCAAAGAGTAGGGTTATGTAGACTTTGTCTAGTCTTTAACAACAAAGCTATCGTGGATACTTTTCTATCCAAATCTGTTATATGTAATACGGAAAAGTTTTCTTTTCAAATTCAATAGTTTATCGTTTATTGACTATTTATTAGTCGACTTAACTGGAACAAGAAATAAATTTGTAATTATTCTACAAGAAAGTTAAAATATAAAACTCTGCACACACAAAATAAAATTAAGAGAAAGTGGGCAAAATATAAAACTAAAAGTACATGTTAAAATTACAACTTTCTAGCATAATATAAAAGAAAACCACATCCATATTCTGAATAGTATTCAAATAACACCGTTTTTTTGTTAGGACTCTTATATCCTAAATGGAGAATTTAAATAATTTAATGAAAGGATTTTATTTTCTATTAGTTAAGAAGAAGCAATTTGATTGAACCTCTTGATTTTCATCAACAACCCATATTGTCCCACTGCTGGGCTCGGGTCTCCGTAGTGACTTATATATTTTTAATTAACTAGTTCAAGTAAATACTTTTTACTGTTAGAATTTTCCACAAAAATGGAATATCTAAAACTAAAAGGCAAACTATTTGACCCGAGAAACAAGAGAATATTTCACATCGCACGCAAATATACACCCCGACCTATTAAGCTAAATAGGGTAGCCAACGAGGCAGTAAGAATAACGCACATTACAACACAAATTCCCTTTGAAATTATCCTAATAAAAGTAATAACAAACACAGTAAAGGAAATAAACAAACCAATAGCAATCTATAAGGATTAACACACCAATATGAAATATAAACATATGCTTAATCATCAATATAAGCTTATACAGCCCTTTGAATATACAAACCCTTTGTTTAAAGCAACAGTGCCGAACATATTCCATTACAATCTACAATATATAATCAAAACTGAAAACGTTCAAAATTAATTCAAAGTTATCTTACGTATTTACTTTGAGGCAGAGGCCGGTGTCGTTAAAATGACAATACCACAAAGTTACATGAGACTTGTAATGATTTGCGTTTACAAGTCGTGTTATCTACTCCATGTTCAGCATTAATCCTTTACAAGTTAAATTGTGCTCTCATATCTCCGACAGCCCAGTTCTCGACACTGTCGTAGTGAGTAATTGTGTAAGTTTCAATATCACTGTTTTGTTTAAGTGAAACAAGTTTAGAACTATTATAATCACGATATGGATTGTTCTGGTTAAGTTTGAACGCCTAAGATAAATGGTGTAGTACCTATTAACTGTAGTTAGTTTTACGATAAATGTAATTGCTGAGGTTCAAAGTTTGCTATTATTTAAAATCACCAATTACTACATTTAGTTGGGAACACTTTCGTGACGATGAATTTCAAGATTTGTTTAGTACATCTCAAAGTTCTATTTTGTAGCAAAAGTACTTGAAACCGATAATATTTTAATATATTTACTGTTATCTTAGTTTACGGCTTTGAAACTTCTAATCTAAACAAAAACAAACGTGGTGCAACAACTAATTACACAAAACAGGGGCTTTCCTTTATTTGAGGATAAATTTTAAGCTTTTACAAAGAAAATCCTGGGTCGTTGTTCCAAGTTACACGAAAATTAACCCTAAAAAAATTAGTTTACCTATTTCTACATGAAATTAAGCTATTAAAACAGTGCTTCTTACAGGTCCCTTCCATATAAAAGTCAGAGTAAAAAGGCTTTAAGTAGAATTATATAAAATGAAATTTAGTTCCGAGACCCGTTAGAAACGGACATCCTAAACAAACTTACTGGCTATTTTTGGTATAAAGAGTGAGAGAAAGCGTTTCATAATAAAACGATTTATAGCCCCCGACGCAAAAATAGGGATATTTTAAATTTGACGTTGATGTCTATGTGTGTGTGTGTGTGTGTGTGTGTGTTGGTCTGTCTTTGGCATCGTAGCTCTCAAACGGATGGATCGATATCGGTTCAGAAGCGATTACTCGATTAAGTGTTTGTTGTTTGGTTTTTATTTTATTTTAGCTATTTAACTACTTATGAAGGAAGGATAACAGTTTTTGCAGACTATGTATGATGGGTTTTGGGCATAAAGAAAACTAATTATTAGTATAAAGCGAGATGTATTTTGATAACAAGTGGAGATAACTTTCGACACACACAGAACAGCGTACAAGAGCAGTGTTGCCACGCATCACAGATGAAAAACAACCAATATGACATTAACATTAGAATGACATATATTGCGTTTACAAAATATACACTAACAATGTATGTATATTCCACAGCTTAAAGTGCTGACCAGATTTCAATGAATGAGTTGCAATGAATTTGTAATAACGACCGAAGTGACATGAGGTAAATATTTTTTCAAAAGGTATCTACGTAAATCGCGTAATCGGGTTATATTTTTAAAATGTTTCTTGTTATCTCTAAATTTAATATATGTAGTTTATATTACGAGGTAAGTTTTAAGGGCCTTGTATTTGTAAACCATCTCAACTTTGCATAAACTACAAGGAAAAAAATCCTAATAAGAGAAATTAATCTTTCTAACAATTGGAGTAACAAGATATCTTTTCAAATAAGTAGTCGGTAAATTTTATAAAATATGAATAACAATATCTTTTGCATTTATGTATTTGTATTATTTATATATTTATAATACATACCAAATTTTAGAGTTACTACGGAACACCGTGCTGTACATACCTGTGTAAATAAAAATGATGTTTAGTAAACTAGTTTAATGTATATATACTCGTATATAAATGTGTTAGAGTTCAAAAAATAATATTACAACGACTCAAAAAATAGAGCTCAAAAAATAATATTACAAGGAAACTCTTTGAACTGATCCCAAGTAGAGTCAACAAAGATTCTGAATTGAGTTTATGTTAATGAATGAAAAATCTAAATTATTAACACTAGGAAAATTGAATGACTATATAATTTATTATGTATAAAAGTATTTTTAAAGGAGCTAATTATATGAAAGAAACTAAAATTTTCAAAACGATGATTTCATGATTTTCATGATACAATTTCCACATACAAAACAAAAAACCTAATTCAGCGCCATCTACCAGACATAAATCAACAACAGAGCTACGAACTGTACGAAATAACTATTAATGCTGAATCGCGATATAAAAGTTCTTGCGCCGATTAGCATACGTACAACATCTTAACATAAACCGTCGGGCCGTGGCCCCCTAGGCATGATCACTTCGCCCAATCTGAGGATCCACTTGTATTCGAGGGACATGACACCTGTCTTCAAACATCGTGGAAACTAGTATCATCATTCACGGCGTTTAGGCTTCAGAGCATTTAGTCTACACGGTACGGTAATAACCTTAGTGCTTCGGAGGTTATGTTAAGCAGTTGGTCCCGATTGTTATCATAGGATAACAGACGTGAAGCTTGGTTGGAGGCCTTCGGGTGGCTTGAAAACATCTAACGACAAGATTACGTAACCCTCTCCTGAGAGGAGACCCAAGCCCAGCAGTAGAACATTATGGGTTGTCGATGATAAGGCTACAGAGCGTGCCATATCAATGTTCATACATCCACCTGAAAAACATAACCTTTCTTTAAGCGCAGTCAGACGACACGAAACAAAGGCTGGAAATTTATATTATATATGTGGCGCCATACTGCCTTTGTGGCGCAGTGGTAGCGAATGCGACTGCTGAGCAAGAGGTCTCGGGTTCGATTCCTGAGTCAGAACAAACGTTTGTATGATCTGAAAATATTTTTTTCGGAGTTTGGGTGTTTTCTATGCATATTATGTATGTATTTTAAAAAAAAGTACATAAGTATTAATATCAGTTGTCTAGTACCCATAGTACAAGCTCTGCTTAGTTTGGGACTAGATGGAGTTGTGTGTTAAAATGTCTAAAAATATTTATTTATTATATTAAAGTGGATAATTAATCATTAAGAAGTATATATGGGAAAGAAATGCTTACCAAAGACAATTAAATATTATGCTTTTTCGGACACAACTACTTTTAATATTTATTAAATATACATAAGGATGATAAAAACTAAACTAGATTTTTCTCAAACACGTTGTATAAAAACAACACCGACGTAATTCTAAGCACAAAAACACAATCAATCATCCCCTTAATGTATTAGTCCCAAAAGTATTACAATAACACTATTATGTCTCCACGATCTTACATTAGCTCTAAGTATCTTGTAGTTGTAGTATAGGGTTTCATGTAGGCTTAAATATAAGGACAACGTCACTGCAAAGAGAAGGAATACTTCAAATAAACCCTATTCCCACCCGTTTAGCCAGTATGGCACATCAGGCTAAAATCTTCTTTCTAAGGAACTGAGCTGAACCGGTGTGAAACAGCGCTTACGCTGTGTTTCACCGAGTGAATGAGGATACCGGAGGCCCACTCCCCAACCCCTGCCCCCATCCCCATCCCCAAAAGGCCGGAAACGCGCTTGTGACGCCTCTGGTGTTGCAGATGTCTACGGGCGGCGGTAATCGCTTACCATCAGGCGATATGTCCGCTCGTTTGCCCGCGATTCCATAAAAAATCTGTTGTAAGCTGTTGATAATGACGCTTGTAAAAATATTCCATCTTTAATCCAGTATGTGAACATTAAAGGCTATTAAATATTAAGATAGACATATCAAGATAAATATTAAGAATGTTGATTATTTTACATATTTTCTTTCTTTTATATTTTTTCTTGATTCTCTGTTATATATTTATTTCACTGAGCTCACATTCTTGGCTTTATCATTATGATGGCGAATTATTTTCTCACGATTGTATTTATCTATAATAGTTGTGTATTACGACGATGAATGTTTCAAGAAAGTAACAATTTGTAACTGTGTGAGTCTCTAATATGTTGGCAGCTTTCTTTTCTCACTGCATTTTGAATTTAAGCCAAAACTTTATGTGTATGATATATCATCGTATTAACTTTAATGTGTTCCGGGACTTGTACGGGCGCTTGGCTAGAGTGGTATTCCCTAAACAAAACGGTGCATGTCTTGGTTAATTGCTTGGCTAAATTATTGCCTAATATTTTCTTTGTATGACTTTGGGTCAGTAGAACGTGCTGTACCAGAATATTTATGACCTCGAGCAAGTCAATACGATATGTAAAATTTGTTGGTGTAAACTTTTATCCATTAAAAAGTGTTATAAGGCAGATAAATATCAGAGACATAATAAGAAACTGGTGAATCTGGCCATGAGACTTAGAATATAATTATGTTGATCTAGGTCTTCCCTGTTTCCAGTCGGGGATTGCGGTTGCCAATTAAGTTCCCGTGATCCCTGGCGTAGGTGAGAGACGGAACGGGTCTTCTCCTCCATTCGCTTCAGAGGCCAGCCGCGAGGTGGCGACGTTACGCATGCGCTGTACGTCGCCTAAATGACATCAGATGGTGCCCGCTTCAGTGCGGGCAGGCGCTGGGAGGGGTCCGGATAGCAAAAGTAAGCGTTTCCCGGATCCCTCCCGTCTCAGGTGCAGAGTGGCACATCGAGTGGTTTTAGTCGGTTCCATTTCGACATACTGCCCCGCTGCAAACCGCGGTGGGGTGAAGGCCTGAGGGGGTTTCCACACGTAAAAAAAGGTGAGAGACGGAATACCGGGCGGTTTTAGTCAGAAAAATCCAGAAAGATCTTTCTGGATTTCAAGAAAGGAAATTCATGAGGATATCACCACGTGAAAAAAAAGGTCTTCCCTGTTTTATTTTACCTTCTATTTTTTAATCTAGTTTCGTTCTTAAGAAGTTGTGCTGTTTGTGCTGTCTATCAACATACATGTAGCATATTACAAACTTGGCCCATTAAGAGGTCAAACAAACAGTTCGTAGATTTGTTGCTTTATTTTATTTATAAATATAGATGACGACCAATACGATCTTCAAACCTTCAAGAAAAGAGCGTACTCCTACTCAAAAGGCCGGCAACGCACTTGTGACGCCTCTGGAGGTGCGGGTGTCCATGGGCGGCGGTAATCGCTCGATACATCTGCTAGTTTGAAAAAATAAGGATTGCTCTATTGACGAGTACTTGGAACTTAAATTGAGAGAAACGAGTTAGAATCTCGTTAACATAATATATTATTTTAACGAAATCTCTTACTAAAAATAAAGCAAAGAAGAAATTATAACATGACTACCTTAATTCTCAACTCAATCTTAAGAACATTTTACTTACAAAGTAGTCTTTTGAGGATAGATTCGAAAAGAAAAGTTGAGGTTGGGTTTGAAGTATCGGATTTGTAATAAAAATTAAAACATCTATACAAAAAAATCGTTCGTAATATCAAATTAACCGCTTTTTACTAAATACCATACATTCTAGAATTAAATTCACTTGTACTTAATCCACCATTTTATTAATTTACGATTACACCTGACCGGTTTCGCCTTATGGCCATAAGACGTGCAGTCTAACTTTACCCCGAGGTGTTATCCGTGGTTATAGTATAGATACAACATTTACCACGGGCTACACCACCGGACTCAGCTAGTTAGCTGTATATATTTTACATTTTACGTAGGAACTTACAAATATGACAAGCTGTTTAGGCTCTAGGGTGAAGAAAAGAAATTTATCTACATATATACACTCGAAAAACATAAACCTCCTTCTTTTGCAGTCGGGTAAAAAGGAGGACGAAGTTTTTACTTCCCGTTTTAACGAATAGATAATATCTGAGTTTTGTGAAGTAGTGTTTTCAATCCCGCAAATTCTTATCACTTAGGAAGCAGCAAGGGTACAAAACCCGTGTATCTAACCCAACTTTATTAAATTACTCCGCCTTGGAACTATAAGTTGTCCATTTCATCGTCCAAGCACTAACTGTGCCTTTTACAAGGAATGTATTTGGCAATAGTTTAAGCACATTTCGAGCTACTCTTAATTACGGGCTATAAGATCTAAGAGTATCTTTAGAAGATCGCAAATAGACATAACATTTCATGTTTTACATTTATGAATGGAGCATAAATTATTCGTTGAGCAATATTCTTTTCATTTCTCACTTTCTGTCTAATATTTCATCTAAAGCATTTTCCTGTAAGGAGTAACTGCTGTTCTATGCATTTGTCACGTCAAATGTGCACAATATAAAGGACCTTAATTTACAAGTTGTACGTGACAGTTACACTTGTAATGTACGTAATGTAAAAAAAGTAAATGTGTCTAAATAGGTCCATTTTTTATCCGTTACTGTAAATAAACTAAAAAGGACTAAGAAGTGGCAACACGTAATATGAAATGAGGAACTATAAGAAATATCTGTATCGATACATTGTCTAAAATCATTATTCAAACACTTTTATTTCTAATATTTATTTATTTATATATCCCAAAATATACTTACTGTTCCATGACTAAATTAATATGATAAAGTGTAAAAACTTATGAGGTTGTTTATGAGTTTCATAGGGTATAGGATTAACCCTAAAAGTTACACGATATCTGACAGACAATGCTAGTCTTTTGTTAAATGTAAATGAGAATTACACTAATAATAAAAATATGTTATATTCGTGTGAAAGACCACCAGGCGCAAACCAAGTCGATAGCTTTCAGATGGTAGTAAATATAAAAGGGAAACATGAACTCACGGCGGCTGCCAAACGGGGCAAGTTTCTAGCCAAGTTTCGTGAACAGATGATATTAACACAACGAAGTATATTTTTCAGTGTAATCCTTTTGGAGCTAAGTTGATTTGGGAATGGTGTCTAGGTTTAAGTATTGAGAATTATCAAGTTTGAAAAGAACTACTGTTACGAAAGAAACTGTAAAATATCATAGCTTTCAATACCAGCTAATTACCGTGGTAGCTTTAGCAAGAGGATAGCTGAAAGATACTTTAAGGATTTTCTTTTTGAAAAGACCACTCCCGCGTTGTGAATATACATCTTGTTGCGGAGGAGTTTACAAACATACATGTAACGGACACAAAAGAGTACATCACTCTGTGTGGGATGTTGCACCATGTGGTATTTGAACCAAAACACTTAGAGTAATAGAAATTTCAAGGTATCAAAGAATTCTGTTCAACTTATAATACATTTTATTAAGTTCCGTCACAATTTCCTAATAATAGTCATATGTAAGTAACATTCCTTTGAGCAACAAGGTTCAGCTATTTTCATGAGATTATCTTAAAATTCTAACATAATGTTTAGGTCTACTAGAGGGGAATAGTAATAGTATCTTAACTAAGGTGTTTAGTATTCGAAACAGACCGAAACGTTCGCAGACACGAACACAATTACAGTTCAAACAATTATTCATTGCTTGTTCTGCGCGTCTGCTCCCAGATCTCAGGTTCTCTTCATTTATTTTTATAAGAAAAAAATTAATATATACATACCTATAGTAACTTACACTCTACATGGTTTGGTTTTAAGTACGCGGTGACTTCCAAATACAGCGCAACAATATTACACACTACAGTGCCATCTACCGGATAATCACCAAACGACGGAGTAAGTACTATACGAAGAAACTTCGAATCCTGCATCGCTATATAGAAGTTCTCGCGCTGATTATCATATACACAACATCCCAACATCAACCATTGGGTCGTGGCCCACCAGGCATGATCACCTTGCCTGGTCGGAGGATCCTTCCTTTGGAGGGATATGACACCCGTTCCTCCACTTTAGTCAATAACTCCACTTGCCACTTGTGGGGTATAAGGTATAAACAGTTTTCATTATGTTTCTAGTTTCGGTATCAGATGCAAATGCAAGTACAAAATTTATATTGCTACCTTAGCATCGAATAATACTTATGTACGTAATAAAACTTTAGTAACTTTATGTAATGAAACTACTAAATAGTATGAAATAAAATTACTCTGATTACATATTAAAATCTAAGCAAATTAAAAATAATAATTCAAGTATTAGAATAACTGAATTCAATTTAATATCCTTACTAATATTTTAAGTTCTAAATTAACCTTATCTGTTGGTCTTTTAAGATTTCAGGGCTTAAGTGCTGCCCTGATTGTAATGAAATTTGGCAGGGATATACTATTTTTACTCTTTCCGTACTGCGATTACCGACGCGGGCAAAATGTAGTGTATAAATAATGAAATGAATAGCCCAAAAAATAGTAATCAAATATCGATTTGAACGGATTGTTTCTTCATTAAAAGAAGTTTATATAATCCTTCATACACTTAGTGTGTGGTATGTTGTATAATTATTGTTCTGAGTCTAGGTCCTTGTGCGTATTTTATGTTTGTATGTAAAGTCCCTCTCGATACAGTATAATAATATAATATTCCTAGCGCCGGAGTTATCTAAAAAGAGCTTAAAACAAGGTATTAGCACCAGGTACATACCTGAATTATAGATTACCCAAAAATACTTTTATCTACTACAATCGAAAGTGAGTGAGTTTAGTTAAGTGAGTTTAGTTAAGTAACTAATTGAGCCCTACGGTAAATCGGTAACTGGGGAAACGCCGCAGAGGCGAAACTAGTTTTAAAAAAGTAGCCTAAATTACTCTTTATATCATCGGCTATCTGGCAGTGAAAGTCCTGCAAATTCAGTCCAGCCGTTCCAGACAGTGAAAATTAAAAAAAAAGATATTGAAGTGAAAACTTCTTTAGCGGCGTTGCGCATTTTTTCGTGATGGGCAAGAAATGTTAAACTCGCGTCAGGACATGTTCGAAAATTCGTAAGACGGAGGAGAGTAGACCATTAATTGTCATACCACTCGGGTCAACTCGGGACCGCCGAGCGAGAACGATACAGTCAAATACTTTTCGTTGTGGCGCTGTACTTAGTATATTCAATTAATACGTATTAATTGACATAATTTACTTCTGTTTATCACCGTTTATTATCAAAATAGCAGAGAGGTTCATTTTAGATCAGCTTAACTAACTGTTTGTTTATAGTTTTGTGTTTTCACTTCTGACAGCAGTTCTCATGACAGCTTTGTTCTATTTTTGTATATGTGCCGCGTACATACATACACAGGCATTTAGTTAATACCGGTTATTTTAATATTACAAACAGACACTCCCATTTTATTTATTTGTATAAATTATGATACTATAGTCATCATCATCATCAGCATATCGCAGTCCACTGCTGGACATAGGCCTCTCCGACTTCACACCACTTAGTTCGATCTATGGCTTCTCGCATCCAGCTCCTGCCAGCCGTCCTGCGCAGATCATCGCTCCACATGGCCTGTGGACGTCCTACACTACATTTGCCGAGACGCGGTCTCCACTCAAGAACTCGCTTACCCCAACGGTTATCGGCTCTTCGGCAAATGTGGCCAGCCCACTGCCACTTCAGCTTGCTAATCCTGTGGGCTATGTCGATGACCCTGGTTCTTTGTCGGGTCACCTCGTTTCTGATGCGATCCCTTAGAGAAACGCCGAGCATAGCCCTCTCCAAAGCATGCTGAGCGACTGAACTTATGGACCAGTCGAACCGCATTGAAGACTTTCGTCTTTAGATACTATAGTTAAAGTACATGATATATTTCTTTGGAGTTCTTATATAACTCAAACCTAATAAAAATGAAGCTACAGCTCCAGTCATAAAAACTGCTATAAACTCTGGTGTTTAATAGTGGCGTGACTCCGATGTATCTCTGAAGAAAGCCCCATAACTTTTCAATAAGCACAACTTGCTACTTCTGAATAAAGTATACAGTATGACATACATATGTGTCTATGTATTTACGCCTTTATTTATACTTTTACGAACTGAGCCATGCAACTTCGTCTGCCTCTTCTATTATCCGCAGCGTGATATTACAGCGTGAAAAATTTCTTAATCATCAAAATGGTGAGCCTATCTTAAAAGTTACACTTATTCTATTCAGTATTTCTAGAACTTTCAAAGGAGAACAATACTCTAATACGGCTATATATATATGGCAATGACCGCTCAAAACATTAAACATTAGGCTAACCATGCAGTCAAATAGATAACAGACAGAAGTTAAAACCGCATGTATAGGATCACGCATTTTGAATGAAGACATCTGCGTATTGGTAAAGCTAAAGTAACATGGTACACTTTGTCAAAATTGTGTGATTACGTTTTAAAGCAAGATTTGTACATAAGTACGAATACGAATACGAAGTGGCTGTACTTTGTGTCCGTTTCATGTATGCGTGTAAAGATCCCCGCGAACCAGGATATATATTCCTACTGCGGGAGTTGTCTTTTTTAACAAGAGAAAATAAAAAAAAGGTGAAAAGAGAAGTACCTAGTTAGGAACTATATTACCCTGTATATCTAAATCTAATATAAAAAAACAAACAAAAAAATGCAAACATAAGTATGTTTGCTTGTTATGCTTTGACGCCTACACCACTTGAACTTTAAAAAGACCACTAATTTAAGTTAAATTAGCAGTGAATAACATATATTATTTTTGCCGCGTTGACAGACAAACACGCGTGCAGCACTGTAGCCCAAGCAAGTGCGTAGTAAGTTTATTAGGTCCACTGTGTTATATATAACATAATAAGCAATAATACTACCTCCATCATTAATTTTCATTATAAATAATGTGTTTTGGCTAGTTGTCATTTCTATATAAGGCAGTGTAGTATACTAGGCCTGCCTCTTGGACTAGCGGCTGGCGTATGCGACTTCTGATCATGAGATCTGGGGTTCGTATCCCGAATCGGGCCAATGAGTGTTAATTGTTTTTTTTTTACTATAGAAATGCTCGTGCTTGGCCAACATCCTAACAAAAAATTTAAACCTAAAATTACCGTGGGAGAGCTACGCTTCGGCATGCAAGGGCCGGTTTGATCGGAGTGTTACCACGGTCTCATAGAAAACCGGTGTGAAACAGCGCTTGCATTGTGTTTCAGCGAGTGTGTGAGGATACCGGTGGCCCATACCCTAACCCCTAAAAGGCCGGCAACGCACTTGTGACGCCTATGGTGTTACGGGTGACCATTGGCGGCAGTAACCACTTACCATTCGACGATAAGTCTACTCGTTTGCCCCCTATACCATAAAGAAAAATTGTGCAGGACCATTTCTTTCCCTATTTTGTCAATTTTTCACTGTCAATTAATATAGCGAACATTCTTTTTGAGGTACATTCAGACAGTGTTCATGATTCTATCTCTAATTAAAACCGAAGATAGGTTATAGAAAACCGCACCACCAGAAACGTAAAAGCCCAACCAAGTTCGACAAAAGGGACTCGGAGAAAAAAAAGTTTATTCCAGTCGGTACTACCTGTTTGTCTTTTGATCTTTCTAACTAACAAACAAAGAGTAAGTTCATAACAAATAATATGATGTTATCCTATAGTTTGCTCTTTTGGACTTCCTTTCTTTGTGTCGCTTTGATTTAGGCCAAATGGAAATTCACGGCTTAAGAGAACATTTATTCAGAGCAAAGAATTTATCACATAAATCAACATGATTTATAAGTTAGTTATAACTTACAGGAAAACACGAATAATTGTCTTATAAACATTATGATTTCGTTAAAGGCCTTTAATTTCCATATTTATGGTTCACTTCACGGATATACTACATATTGAACTTCAACCACGAGATAAAATTAAAAATTTAAAAAGCAGACCTGGCCTCGCTTTGGAAAAGAGGTTTAGGCCTATTATTAATATACTATTGCTATATTAGCAATATGTATAAATTTGTGTCTATAAGTCTGTTAATGCTCTTTTTGCACATGTACAGAATAAATTTTCTATTTTGTCTTTAATTTGTAGGCTTATGACAATACTGTAATACTTCTAAGTTGTTTGTCTAAAGTAAGGTAAATATAATTTACTATAGAAAAGGTAGTTAACACTTTTTACCGTATCTTACCTTTAAGTTATATATTTATGACGGTAGTGTCAAAAGCGCCATGTACCTAAGTAGTTCTTTTAAACTTGGTTTATGTTACATTAAACCTTTGAAGACAAGGTCAACTAAGCATAAGATTGCGAAATAATTAAAGTCAATCGAGACACAAGAATCATTTCTTTTTGAATATCTGAAACAGTTTCACAATTTGCGATATAATTTTCCTCACACTGGATATAGCTCGGAGTTTAATGACGTGATAGCAACTCAAATTAGATTTTCCTCTGGTATAAAACAATATCGTCATCTTCTTACACTTTGAAAAAAATATTTGCGGTTGATAAACTGAGTTTGTCTTCTTTCCAAATTGTGCTTGTATATTCTTTTCGTTTGTGACCATCTAGTTTCTGTGTTTGCGTATTCAGGATATACACTACATTTATGTGTGTTTAAACAAAGAGAGGTAACGTCACAGAAATTGAGATATCAGTATAAAGTTGATGAATGAAACTAACGAAAAAACTGGGAGTAAACGGGACGAGTTGGTTTAAAAAAATATTCAAATATTTCGGACATCTAACACACAACGCCATCTCATCCCAAAACTAAGCAGAGCTAGTATTATGGGTACTAACAGATATGAATACATAAATACTTTTTGTTTGTAAATACATACACATTATACACAGAAAACATCTTAACTCCGAAACAAATATTTGCAGATCAAACAAACATTTGGTCCGACCTAGGATTCAAACCCGAGACCTCATGGACAGCAATCGCGTACGCTAACACTGCGCCACCGAGGCAGCCAAGGGTTGTTTTGAATATATTATTCTGTAAACAAAAACCTTTAATAAGCAGTTACTTTCAACACAAACCTTTATAATATTGATACACAATCCTTGACCTTTTGTAGCAAGTGAAACAAAAACTAATATATTGCCCGTTTACAATGATTGTGATGTGGGTTGTGATATGGGTACGTTAAACCTTAATATTAATTGATGTGATTTCTGTGTACGTAAGGATCGAAGTCAATGTTACTGTCGAGTTGCAAGTACCATATATCTTCTTGTTTATTTAGTTTTTGGTGGGAAAACAATGTTAATGTCTTTGTGGTTTTTTCTATTGGAAGTAATCTGATAACACTGATACTTCAGTGAATATTGTTTTGCAGGAAGCACATTGGACAGAAAACAACAACTTCTTCAAAATAATACAAGATGGCGGCACCAGGCTGCCATGGTGTAGGTAACCATGCAGCATTGTTGCATTGTTAGCATTCACAATGATTCTGGTGACCACCATCCTGGGATTCTGCTTATGCTTTCCATCGGGCACAGTAGAATCACTTTGGCAGGCCAATACACAAAAATTTGAGGAAAAATGGAAGACAAGAGAAATGAGGACAGTAAAAAAGCGTTAAAAGTCTTGATCAACATACACACAGCAAGAGATGAAAATAATCTGAATCGTTGACTTTCAAGAAGTCATACAAATCGCAGAAAATAAAGAGGAGTGGAGATCACTCCACCGACAAGAGCTTTGTTCTCAAATTAGCATTTAAGAAAACGGTACCGACAAACCTGATAGCATGCAACGTTTCCGAGTTTATTTGATGAAATTTGTAAGTCAACTAACCCTCTATGTACTAAAAGTTATAGTTATAATAAATAAAAAAACTCAAGATATCGCCTGTGTATTAACAGTCACTCAAAATCTGACGCTATCAATCTCGTTGTCTTCGAATTAAGTAAAAAACAAGTTTTACGCACGTAACCATCAAAGTTACAAGCTTTCGCAAATAACTTGAATAACGAACTGAGCCATTTATCAACAAAAACCGCTTGGAAGGTTCATAAATCAAGGAAAAAATAGAATCGTAAATCAGGACTACCATTAAAAGGAATAATTAAAAGAGGGTTTAGGTTTCCAGATCATAATCATAAACTTGGCTTGAATCATGATTCCACGCAGATTGATAAGTTTCGGTTTTATGTTGATTTTAAAATCAGCCATGATGTTTTGATAGTTCATTATAAATAGATTTGGCCAAAGCAGTACTGACAATTTACGACTTCTAATGAAAATGTCATTTTGATGTTTTATTTATATTCATTACAAGCAACTGCGCCTTTTAAGATATGAACACCATAACCAATATACTCAGTTTTTCGTTAAAATGTGTAACACATTTAATGCATTTTTTAATGATGATATAGGCATGAGTAAAAAGCGTAGTATATCTTTCTTGTTTTTTGTGTTGAGATCCCCTCGGATACCACCTCCTGGTGGCATCTTGGACTCGAACCAAGACTAAGTTTAAATTATCAATTCAGCAACCAATCATAAATACTGAAAATGCTTTTGAATCAAAATAATAATAAATATTGGCTTCGTCAACAAACGATAAGGTTAAATAAATGCCTTCTTACTTTACCAACAATACACTTATACATATAATTTCGTTACCAAACAAAGCAATATACTAGTATGCTTATAATTCACCTTAAACGACTGTAAGCAGTTACAAGAAACGAAGTCTATAATAAAGACGGCAAATCTATCCAGAGGTTTGGTAGCTTGCCAAATAATTTTGCTACGTTTTCTCTACTATACAAGTTCGTGGTGAGAGATATGAGTATTCAGTGTTTTCGGCAACTGACAACTTTTAAAACCGTGAGTTTTCTTTAAACTGTATTGTGTGTGAGATTTTTTTCTTTGCAATGCCACTTTGTGTGATCCACAAATTGTAGATCTGAGTCTGGGTGTTCTTTGTGCAAGTTTTTATACGTTTGTTAAGGCCCCATGACACAGAATGTATATTCAAAGAGCGAAAGATGTCTTTAACAAAAATGTATACATATAGTTAAAGAAAGTTTTACTTACCACCAAGAATTGAGTTTCCTGACATGTTATTTGACTAACCTTGTACAAAGTTTTACTTACCTTGTAAAAAGAACAAAAATAACATCGCAGTAATAAATTAATGACGCAAGCAAATTAAGCATGTAAAAACTGCTTTAGTTTGGGATAACTCCATTAAGTTACGGACATTTTGGCACGAGTTATTTGACTATATAAACCAATCTATACATCCATTGTAGTTTACGTACCCGTATATGATAGACGTAGGCGGTTTAATACGGTATAGATAGAGGCCTATTAAAACGCCTACGCCTAATCTAAAGTACAAAGGTATACATGCTATAATGCGAAATTTCTGTTTAACTTCAAAGCAAAGGCCTAAATTCTGGTTATATTCTCACGATAACATTCTTACAGGCCCCTAGCAAAGCATATTTACTAATTTATAAAATTAATTCAGTATCTTAAGACAAATCCAATTCTTTAAACACAAATACCAATGAACTATTTTACATAAACGCATTGAATCCAAAATCAGCCTTTAATTTACTAAACATATTGAGATTAATTACGGAGTGTATTGTTAACTACCTGAAGAACCAAGCAACATCAACTGCAAACGAATTAATCGACCAGACCTGTATCAATTAAGAACCAATTCCAAGTGTCTAGGGTTGGTCTACTAATTGCTTGTACTTACACAGACCGCCTGCGTCTGACCTCGCAAAAGCTTGACGTTAAACTGAAGTTTGTAATTTATACAACGCAAATTAAGAAACCGAGAGAAAGTAAAAATAAAATGGCAAGACTGTAATATAAACTTTAATTAAGTTTGAAATCGTCTGTTTGAGACTTGTCATAATTATTAATTATTCAAGAAGTCTTTGTAAATTGAACCACGGAATCTTAGAAAAAACTCTTCCAGATTCTTATATAATTTCGTTTCTATATTGTTATTTATATTTGCGCAAATTGTGGTAGAATTATCGGTTGATTACATTTTGTGTGTAGTAATATTTTAGGATTAAATGGTATTAAGCAGTTTTTTGGTGGCGTGCAATTGGAGAAGTTCTTGTCTAGTAGAGGACTGCGATAAGCTGATGATAATGAAGCATTTTTCGGAACGCCAGAATTTTTCAAAAACGATAAAATATTAATTACACGGCAACGTGGATGATTCGATTCTTCATTGAACATTGAAAAAGATATTGTACCCAGGGTTAGAAAATGAAAAAAAATAGGAATAGACTAGTTGCTTATGATTCCGCATAGCAATTTTTATTAGACTTTTTTTATAATTTGGATAGCCTAATTTAAGTTATGTTCACGCCATACTTTTATTGCAGAAGCGCCGTGAAAACCATAACATTTGATCCTCATTAAACAAAAAGGTATAATTGATTTTATTGAAAGGTCCGCAAGCTGTGCCTAAATATAACAACTTTATCTATTATCGACCCACAGTTGTGCTATCAAGTTTTAAGTGGAACAATCCCATAATAATTGTACCAAAGCCAATACTAATCTTTGGTATAATCCAAACATTGAAACTAGTATAATTGTAAACCTGTTGAGAATGTCTTTAAATTGGCATGATAGGTATCTTTAGATTTTAGATGCTCTAAATTATGTGCTATTGATTTCTTACTATATACTAAAGCGTTGAATATTGTTAACCCCCGACGCAAAAAGAGGGGTGTCATAAACTTGACGTCGAGGTATATCTATGGGTGTACCTGTCTGTGGCATCGTAGCTCTCAAACGGATGGATCTATTTCAATGCTGTTTTTTCCTATCGAAAGCCAGTTTCCTTGCGGTGATTCTTAGCTATGTTCGGTTAATATCGATCCAGTAGTGTAAGAGTATCAGCTGTTTTCCAAAATATTGTAAGGCACTTTTGGAGAATGATTACTCGATTAAGTGCTTGCGATAAGGGTATTTTATTTTTTTGATTTTAGCTTATTTAGTTAGATAGTTCAGATGACTGTATAAGATTCAATCATTACTTTTAATTAAATAAAGACAAACTTTGCTGATTTTTTTAACGATTACCGGTTTTTGTGGCAACCTGTAACTTCCAGATAATGCTGCTCTGCTGGATTTATGGTCCACAGTGGATCCGAAAATTAGTCTAATATACAAAAGTACACTGAATATCGCTCAACATTGGTTGTTCTGTTGGTCTCTGCTGATTCGGTTGGGCTTGAAATATTGGAAGGTAATCTTCACAAAGCACAGGTCATGCCACAGATGTAAAGAGAATTTGCGGACAGGGATCGTCGTTTGTCACGTTAATTCGTCAAATTTTGAACCAGACAAATTTGTGACATGTTCGTAAAAATACAATTCATTTAATTGTTACTTTCTAAATCTTCAATGATTGATGTATCATTTTATTTTCATTTCTGGTGATCGAATAATTAGGAGCAATACTTGTGTGTCAGTATTAGAAGCATAAACGATTGTATTTAAAATTGTAAATTAACAAAGTTTACAGATTCAACTTTATTAATTTACAATTTTAAATACAAGTATTATCAGACTGGTTTATTTTATATGTCGATACTTAATAGCGTAAGTAATGTGTTATAACAGTCTAATGAATTTTTTGTCACTTATTTACAAATCATCTTTGTGCAAACCTCAAAAATTACATTCTTAATACGCTTTCCGTGATATACCTACAAAACAATTATACTAATACCACACCTTCATTCTGTATTCCATCAAGAGTTATTTATGCTTACTCACTCGTATACGCAGAAACTAGTAGGAGGAATCGCTTCAAACATTAAAGCTATGACTAGAAGAATTCCCACGATCCATAATGACAAAGCAGAAATGATGGCCGTATCATCACTATAAGAACAATAGCTTTAATACATCAATGTAGGAAAATCTATAGATTGGTTGTTTTGGTTCATTGATTGCCTTTTGGGGTGTCCTTTGTTAGTATAGGGGGCTGATAGGCTATTGAAATTCAAATTCGAAGCACAACATGCCACGGCTTGGATGTTTGTAACTTTGAATTAGGTAGTTTGTCGCGGTGTTGCCGTACGGTCATTGGACGGATTTGATTATAGAGCTCAGAACAGAGTTTTGTAATACTTTTAATACCTTCTCTTTGGTTAGTTGGTAGGTTATCGAGTATGAATATGTACTCATCTTTATAAAACTTGGAGTAAATGTCAAAAATAAATACTATTCATTATGCAGGAAAACAGTCACATAAAAAAGTATGTGTACTTATATACACGCGTTAGAAGTTATACTTCTTTGGCGTAACAAGATAACAATTTGAAAAACTAAAATGTTGACTTTAGCTAACTTCAGGGTGTCGGTTTTTCGTGACGGTGTGCGCGCGCATCGTAAAATGAAAATGTTGACTATAGCTAACTTCAGGGTGTCGGTTTTTCGTGACGGTGTGCGCGCGCATCGTAAAAATTTACTCTCATAATTTTTCGTGCGCCAAAAGAAGTATAAAATCAAAAGAAAGAAAACTTTAACTAAACCTTATACCAATCCGACTGTTCAGCATGGCGTGATAGGAGAGGCTGTCTAACAGTGGACTACCCAAGGCTGTGATAATAATTATGACAGTTCTAATATAAAGTCATAATCTTGATATAAATAAACTAAATAAAAAAAAATATCCAGAAATCGTCATATAGTCCGTCATATAAATATAATAATACTTATTATATCACATCGTATTTCATATCATATTTATTTATTTTCTCATAAAATTAATCCAAGTTTAGAAAAATTTCGGGTTGGAATTTGTCAGTAATATCCTTATAATAAACGTAATCAAAGGGATAATATTTGTTTCTGAGTTATTTGCTCAATATTGGCAAATACTTTAAGCGGAAATATTATTGGATAACCTTTGAAGATATTAATATAATGACAGTCGTAATGAAGAAAAGTCGATGGAGATGTGTCAAGAATATAAATAAATTGGAGACAATTACTGAGAATTGTTAAGTGATGGAATATGATCAATAGTATTTCTATAGGGAGTTAATTTATATGTCACCATATAAATTTGAAGGTTGTCATCTGGGAATACCCCAGGTGACAGTTTATTCCACAGTTTTGTTGTGCGAGGCGGAAAGCTTCTAATTATGTGATTAAAGTAATCATTATAACCAAAAATTATGATTAAGTTTATCACATGATTTTTATATTTCAATATAAACAAAGTTTAAGAAATCAAACAATAGATATAAATATTTCCGTTAATTATTCAATAAATGTTTAACAAATTATATAGAACTGATTGCTTCCCGACACTGCATTTTATGTTACCAGTCCCAAAAGCTATTGTGGTGTCAACGTTGACACCGTTCCCACAGGAATTCAACTCACTCCATAAGGAAAACCAACCAGAATTACTTTGTCTTTCTATCTGAATCTTTTATGTAAATTTCTATTGAATTTTACACCAAATCGTTCCCTTGAGTCGACTTCAATGAACAATACCTTTTTATAGAAAAAAACTTCAGAATTTTTTGGCCAAACATTAATCTGTTTTTATTACGAATCGTTGAGCTATCAAAAGCAAGGCAGATTAAATTGGTTATGTGACGACTAGCAGGTTTATTGGATCATAAATTTCCTTCGTAGATAGATATTTTATTAAGAGAGCAAATATTAGAAGATTACCTACTAGGAGTAAACATGAATTGCTTTGAAGTTATGTTGCTCTTCAAAATCTATAAGTCGATTAGTGTGTTCACATACCTGGTCCCGACAGTTCACGTTATTAAAATATAATTCATTAAAGTTTCAAAGGAAAAGTTTTGTTTTGAAAGTGTTTTGCGTTAAATTTTTCCCGTTTATTTTCTAGCTGAAAAGAAAAATGTATTTAAGAGATTAAGTCTAACGTCAATTCAAATAATGAGAGTTGATCAAGTGATTATACTTAAATTACATTTTCTATTAAATATTCTCTTTTTAATAAAATATGCGGAAGGGTGAATTATAAATTAATAATATTGTAAAGAGGATACAATTCCTTTGAAATAGGATTGAATTTTGTAGATCATTTGATTCGCGTCATGTTCTTCAGAATAGTTCTTCTAGATAAAACCTATGTTAATTCAAATTCAAAATCATTTATTCAATTGAGACACCAAGTGATATTTATGAACGTTAAATTGAAGCTACAGATAAAAATCATATATCGACACAAACGGACGCCAGATGTACTCTATTGTCACGGTGAATTAGGTGAAAACACCAAAACTCACTGCTTGCCCGTGTCGATCCATAACTTCCAGTTTCCAAAATACGTAGGGCCTTATGAGAAGAATACGAAAAGCAAAGAAAGTCATGGCCACTCTTTTTAAAAGTCAGATTTTTAGGTACTATAGTATTAGTATAACATGAATGGTGAACTGTGCGTAAGCTGTTACCACCTGAATTTCGTTAGCATTTAGCTTCAAAAGCTAACGTACTAACAAAAAAAATAACAAAAACAAAAAGAAATAGTAGCGATCCATATACAAGAGTAATATGACTATTGTATAACATATACACACTGAAATATATATATGTATGCATACACATACAGACTAATATGCATAAAATATAAAATTAAATCAAAAATATTCGTAATGATAAGTAGTAATCTTTCACTAGCTTTTTGAACATATCCAAGGTTTCCGCTCGTCGGATATTATCTGGCAAGTTGTTCCAAAGTCTTTTACTGTCCAAGCGTTACCGCTTGGACAGGACTTGTCTACAAACTGAGTGGTATGTGCTGGCATTTTTAGTTTTGAATTCTCCGATGACCTCAGGTCTCTGCAATGTGTACTTCTTAAGAATTGAAAATGTTCTTTGAGATAAGGGGGTGTGTGAGGATGAAACAGAACACTGTATAAAAGAGTAAGAATATGCAGATTCCGCCGAAAGCGTGTTGGTAGCCACTTGAGTTTAGAACGAAACTGAGATATGATCTTATTTACGTAATCCAAATATGAATCTAATGCACAACTTTTGAAGTCGCTCAAGTTTATTCAATTGATCTTCGGTGAGGTCCAGATAGCTGACATCGCCCTAGTCAAGGATTGGGAGTAGAAGTGATTGTGCGGGCGCAACTTTATTATTATCGTTGGCAGGAAATTCCGTAGCCTTCGCAGAGATCCTGCTGCAGCAAATAGTTTGCGACTTACCTCCCCGATCTGAGAGTTCCAGGATAGGTACTTATCCATACAGATTCCCAAGTTTTTCACCTTACCACTGTGTATATGGAACAACCGTGCCGCTGCAACACACAAATGGTATCTGGTAAAAGTTAACTTTGCAGTGCAGTCTGGAACTACCCACTATCATGACTTGTGTTTTGATTGGGTTTATGTTTAGTCCATGCTCCCTAATCCAGTTGCAAATTTGAATTAAGTCTCGATTAATTTTTCGTTTACTATCCAATATGATTCCCAAGAATACTGTTGAATCTAGCCTAGCTGTTTTACATTAGGCATAGTAAATCTCGCACACTTTGCCCTATTCACATCGTCAAAAACTGTTTTCTTACGATCGACTTTAAAAATAAGTAAGGTATCATCAGCAAATAGAACTATATCACAGAGATCTTTTAAATAGTATGGTAAATATAATAATAATAAAAATAAAGTTAGAATACAATACCTTTCCTGTTTCTAAATAAGTCAGGATATGACATAATGAATTATCGGTACAATAGAAATGGCAAAGGAATATCTTAAAAATGTATACACCAGTCTATAAGGACCTTCGTATGGTTTTAAAAACAGGCTAAAAGTAGAAAAACTTTTTTTTTAATCACGTGAATTTTTTCTTAAGAAATTAATCAAATACAAATAATTACATCACTAAAAACATCAATATCTATCGCATTTTATTTAGTATTTTCCAGACTTTAACTTAACTTAGACTACAAAGACCCATTAGATGTAATATTTACAAATTTCATTTTATTATATTACTCAAAGAGCTTCAAGTACTATTCATGCCTAAAAATATTTTATAATCTAAATCGTTTGCACACGAAAAAGCTAACATATGATAATGAGCATAATGTTAATATAAAATAGCTATTAAGGACATTCAACTTGGGCATCTGTTCTCATTTTAAAAATTTATCAACTTTCGAGAACATTTTCTCTAATTCTTTTTATTTCATTACTCTTTCGATTGATGGGTCGTTAAAATATTGAAGGACAATTTTTCGATTTCATTATCCTAATGACTGGTAAGTAGGGAGAGAATGTAGACATAAAAATCGAACTTGGGATATAGATAGACTGTGATGTTGAAGGTTAAATATTTTTCTTGTTATTGAATGTACTGGAATTTAATTTGTTTGCTTCGACTTTAGCTGCCTATGTAAATACGTATACGACAGAAGTCTTTTTTATGCGAATACTGACAATTCAACATGGTACCACACTCAATGGTGGCCTAGTGATACTTAAGCATCGTTGGTGCTTCGGTTTCGCACTCGTCAACGAAATACGACAACACGAATGCGGTCATTTTATGTTGATCTTCTATGCGAGGATAGTTCCGACCGAGTCTGTCCGTTCATGCTGACATCAACGTGGCTCTAGTAGAACCACATTGAAACTCAATTTTAACAAGATCGAACGATATTTTATAAACATTATCAACAATTATTCGATTAGGTTTTGGTCTTGTGGAAGAAAGGGTATTGCTTTGGATTTATTAACTACTATTTAACTATTGGTACTGTATGTACATGTCTTTAACAGCTAAATAAAATACTGAAATATTGTAAATATAAGAAAAATCTTTCTCTTTGAAAGAGAAACTATGTATTTCTTGGCGCTTCTTCTCAACAGTAATGACACATGGGAACCGCTCAACTAGAATCATTATTGTAACGTTTCAAAAGTTCTACTGTTTGAAATAAATCATTCATTCAATCAATAAATCATTTTGATTTAAGGCGTCTTAGGAATCCTATTGGATGATGAAAACCTTATAATAGCTAGCTTTTGAACTGAATATTGTTCTCTATTATCTTATCTAATGACTAGAATAGTCTATCCAAAGGTTGCCGGAAAGAGATTGCAGTCCGTTATTAGACCGCCCACTGTATCAATCTTTTTATTTGTTTACATTCTACATTGTGTCTTTGATATTATGGTGTGTATTTCATTGCAAATAGAAGTCAATACATACTTTTCATCTACAAGGCACTTAGGCTTATTTCTTGATTCTTACTATGTAAAAGAGTACTATATTCCATAAATTTGTATTAGTTTGCAAGTAATAAAAGAGAGAATAGGTTTAACGTATTAAATCCCGGTGCATTATATCTTTTTCGTATCCGGAAAGACCTACACACAGTAGGAAAATACTATTCTTGAGTATCTGGTAAAATTAACTAATTTTTAATCTATGACTTATCCAGTATAACTGTAGAGGTCATCGAGGACGATTTCATTAATTTGCTTCTCAGCCAAACATGTACACAGAAAGTTGTCACTTCAAAAATCTGAGAACATAAATATATGCTACTATTAGAATGATAACGAGAAGAAATGAATTACATAAGCTTCTTCTTAAGAAGATGTTCACCTCATTTATCAATGGTTAAATGGAGCAAAGAAGCGTTCTATCAACATAATTAGACGAACTTTTTGGGACGATTTGTGCACCACGGGGCCTAATTTGTCTTCTTATAGCCCGGGGATAATGTCCTTGATAAACCTACCAGTGACCGCTGGGACAATAGTCTCTGTGTACAGTTATTGAATTAGGCAGGACATCTTTTATGTATGTTTTATTTCTAATTTATTTGCATTAAGTATTTTACTTTGGTTAAATCTGTTCATTTTTAACTAATGAAAACCTTCTCATTTTTAAGATAAAACTACCGGCTTTTATCGATAGTTTGATAGATAATATTATAAACTGATTGGGTTTAAGAGCATTATTTTTTGTTATATAGGTTTAGTTTATATAATAAATTAAAAAATGATCCTGCTCTAGACACTTATGTACACGAAGCAAGTATTGGATCAATAGCTTTTCACCGCTTAAGTTTAATATAAATTGCCCTTGTGCATTGTATTTGGAAAAAGTAATAAAAATACCCAGACGCGTTCCTAAGAAAAAGGCTCCTGAAGACAGACAGGCAGGTTCCGTTTTGTCCTTTTGAGGTACGGCACCCTAATAATGTATTTTTAAGATAAGATTAAAGTGGCAAAATCCTGGTTTTAATCAAACCGTTACTAGGTTTCATTACCAGCTCACAAAGTAAATAATATTTACCTTTACAATTTTAGATAAATAACTGTATTATAATATTCGCCGTAATCTTGTTTCAGACAGCCATAAAGTGTGGAGATAAGGCACAGTCTTAAGACAAGTTTATGCTTTATTTTGTACATTTTTATATCGCAGCTTTATAACAGCCTATCATTTTGTTTGAAGAGATTTTTTTAGATTCTTTTTACGGCATTTCTAGAATTTTTAATTATAGCACCGCGGTACCGTCACGCGATATTGTCTATGAACTAGTTTTTTTTATAACTTTACGAGGTAGTCAAGATTTAAGTCTTAACCCAACACATAATTTTTAATATCATGACTTAATTTAGGTTTTTCGTATCTGATGAATTACAATTAATAGTGTATGGTACATTTGGTAACCGATTGAGAATATAGAATACCACCACACTTATTCATCCCATGAGCATCTTTGTAGGCTATTGCGAGAAAGACTACGCAGCCCAACTTCACTGCAAAAAGAAGTAACATAGTATGATAGGCCAAAGCCTTCTTTCTACGGAAAGTCCTATATCCAGTAGTTAATTAGTAAAGGCTTCTAATGACTCTTTAGTCGGTCCGCGTATATTTTTAAAATATTGACAATACTCCTTCAATCAAATCATATTTTGCTGGAATATCCTTTTCCATCATTAGGTATCTACCCTTCTTATCCACCTTTCCTCTCACTGAACTCTAGATTTTTCCGTTCTCACATTTCTTATGGACCTTTAAAGGCAAAAAGACTTTTAAGGTGAGGCTTATGTCCAGTAGTAGACTATAAAAGACTGTTTTAATATAATATGGAATATAGGGAAAACAAGCAGATATATCGACTGATGGAAAGCGATTAACACGGCCGATGGAAACCCACAACACCCGGGGGATGGGGAGGGGTATGGGCCTCCTGTATGACGATACACTCTGTAAACCACAGCGCAAGCGCTGTTTCACACTAGTTTTGTGTGAGGCCGTGGTATTAGTCCAGTCGAGCCGGCCGATTCATGCCGAAGCATAATTTTCCTACGGCTGTTGATGAGTATGTTGATGGAGGTTGTCCTTTTCTACGTAATTAGAATATCTACTTACGTTAGTAAGTAGGTTACTATTTACTATGCTCTCACCTCTAATATCGTATTGAAAGTATGTGTGGAGGAACGGGTCACATGTCCCTCCAACACAAAGGGAGGATCCTCCGACCAGGCGGGGTGATCATGCCTGGCGGGCAACTGCCTAACAGTTGATGTTGGGATATTGTATATATGCTTATCGGCGCGAGAACTTCTATTGCACGATGTAGAATTGGTAGTTTCTCAGTTTCCTTCGTTACTCCGTAGTTCAGTGTATGGTGATGGCGCTGTAGTATATTTCTATTGCGATGTATGTGGAAGTCGCCACATCACTTCCCTCCAAGACCGGAGGTCGATATCTGGATGAGTCAGCTGTCTGTGCTCGGTTGCGGAGCTTGCCTGTGCCAGGAGTAAGTAGTTCCAGTGAGTCGGAACTAAGTACCGCAAATTTCAGTGAGTCGGAACTGAATGCCGCTAGTCCCAGTGAGTTGGGGTTGAAGTCCGCTGATCCCAGTGAGTCGGGATCGCATGTGGTGCGCGGTGCTGCGGTGAGGTCCCCAGTGAGTCAGGTTGATTGCTGCGTAGTGGCTGGCTGCTGCATAGACGGGAGAAAAATGCTCTGCTTACATGGACCGTAGTTGCAGTGTGCTGTGCCTAGTCACTGTTGAGGCCGTAGGGGTATAAACCAGGCTGGAGCGGTCGCTTTCTGGGTGTAGTATAACCCTGTTGAGGCCGAGGTGGCTGGCTGGCTGAGACTTGCTGTGGGAGTGAACATGATGGTGCCGCGCTGCTGCTTGTTGATCTGCTCCTAAGAAGGCTGCTTCCAATCACCTCGGGGTCACCACTGTGGGGGAAGGGGTCACATGTCCCTCCAACACAAAGGGAGGATCCTCCGACCAGGAGAGGTGCCTGGCGGGCTACTGCCCAACGGTTGATGTTGGGATGTTGTATATATGCTTATCGGCGCGAGAACTTCTATTGCGCGATGTTGGATTGGTAGTTTCTCAGTTTGCTTCGTTGCTCCGTAGTTCAGTGTATCTTCGGTAGATGGCGCTGTAGTATATTTCTATTGCAATGTATGTGGAAGTCGCCACATATGCATATATTTAAGAAAATCTACACAAAAATTTAAATGAAAATAAAAGTATTTTAGTACATAAAATTCGATATGATTGATAAGTAATGTTCACTGACTCGGAAAAGAATTTTGATAAAAATCCTAATAAAACCAAAAAATCTTATCCTACTTATATTACTAGCTAATAACGGAATTTTCCCAGATTTATACTCTGACACACTTATGATATGAAGTCTTATCGAAAAAACTAAAGGAACTGAAATAAACGATATCCAAGTATCCTCTGGAGATAAAAACTTGTTTATATTTTTATGACTTGTCAGGAGATATTTTTAAGAGTGTGATCATGCTATGGTGGTTATGAATTTTAGCACTAGTAATATAAAATATTTGTGATAATGTTTAAATGATTTTGGCATTACTTATATAAATAAAATATTATATAGTATCAGTGTAGCGTGCCCTGCAACACGATGGACCAACGACTTAAGGAAAATAACTGACAGCGGATGAATGAGGACTGCCCAAGACCATGACGTTTAGCGCTCTTTGGGGGAGCTATTTATTCAGCAGTGAAGTAAGTTTAAGTGTTTCTTGTATTTATTAAAATACGTCAGTAGAATTAGCTATATTATTCTACAGCTTCGTTTATATTATATCAGACAATGATGTGTAGGCCTTCTTTTAATGTGAAACTTGGTATGAATAGCGTTGCTGTAATGTGACTTCGTATTGTTCACACATTTTCGAGAACATTCATCGAGGAACGTGATCATTGACTTCAAAAAGTAAAAAAAGAATGACCGGGGAGTGAATAGAATTTGAAGTTTAACAATAATTCAAGAACATCCCTATAATTTTTTCAATTTCTTTTTTATTACCTTCACTACTTTCACCATAGCTAAGTTTCTTCATCTTCAGCTCATATTTCTGTTATAATTTTCTACAATGTCTATAGATAAAGACAGATACTTCAACTTTGAACTAAACAAACAATTTTCTCATTTCTGAGGCTACGATCTTTTTTCATTTATAAATAGGGATCAAAACAATATTCGTTTTTATTTATTTACCCTCTCAATCACTCAGACAAGTTGACAGTGTGATGGGGCGCCAACGATGTTCCGATAATTTATCAAATAAAGTGTTGTTTATTAAGATTATTAATAGTGATAAGAAATATGATGAACGTGCTTTTATATTTATGACTAATATAATATAAGACCCGATTGAATCTAAGCTAATGCTGTCTTTCAGTCAGTATGATATACGGTTGATTTGTTATATGGCGGTGTTTCAAGTCAGTGCTTCGATAAATCTTTATGGCAATAATAGGTATAACGACAGTAACCAAGAATAACTAAAATAATATATTTATCTGATGAAATGAGGTTCACAGAGCATAAAAACGAATTTATTTTTTACATAGAACGTGATAAATAGTTAATTAGCCATGCTAAGTACCAATCGGAGCGAGTTACAACACTTATGTATAAAAATCACTTTTTTCGATTATAATCAACGGTCACTTAACTCTTTTTAAGAGCTACAATTGACACTGGTTTAAAAATGTTGACGTTTCGTCTATCACAAACAGACGCCATGACACCACCGTGCGTTTTGGCGTGAATTTCAAACTTAACTCTTAAATCGCAACTTTCCCTACTAAAACTTTATTTTTTTTGTAGAGTTATAACCATTTTTGATAATTTCGAACATCACAAAACAGTTTTTCATAATTAGTCGTAATGCCTAATATTGGGCTGTAAGTGCTTTTAAAAATACTGACAACTTTGTGAATGAACCCTTCAAAATATTAACGTACCATGTAAGAGATTAATAGATGCTTATACGTGGAGCCGCAAGCGAAGTCGAAACACCCTCTAAGTCAGTAACCAACATACTTAAACTCGCAATATTAGTTGTTCACTATGTTGTAAGTTACATTTAATGTAAGACCCTAATATGTCAGAACAGTATTATATATGCAAAACACTCCATGACTGTTTGACTGTCACTTTAATAAATTCGCAAACGAATTTATAGCACGGTACCCAGAAATTCAGTGTGAATTTTTACACCTTAAAGGGTGAGTGAGACAGACAGCACGATATAGAATAATGTTATCATTGTTTGCAGATGGTATCGCGTCAGTTAGCATAGAAGATATTATTTGGTATCGTTGGACTCAGAGTCCAGTTCTAGTTCATTATAACACGCCATATTCCTGCCTTGCACCCTCTTCCTGCAGCAATCTTTATAGTTGATGTTATAGTAAACCCTGAAAAATAACAGTTCACAAAAATGTCACCTTGCGATGACATAAATTTGTATTGTTACTCCGAATTTCAAAATAAGGATTGGTACATAGTTTTTCTAAATAAAAAAGGAAAGCTAAAAAATATCTGCTTAGAAAAATATCTGTCACAAGCCACCGTAAAATTGTTGAGGTTTCAAACGTAGTTCATTCAACCGGTAAAAAATTGAATTGTTCAATACTGTATATTATATTTGCAGCATACAAATGCATAAAACTTATATAAAACTTTTTGTATAAATAGTTGGCGTTGAGCGTTTTATTCCGAGAATCTGATTTCCCTTTGAAGCCGCTTATGCAATCATAACCAGGTTTAATATACGTTTCAACAAATACATATGTAAAATAGTGCTCATTCTTCTAAAGTCACTAGATATTTTATGAGAAGCTTATCTGGTTATTTTACTATAGAATTAGGGAGGAGCAGGGAATTGGTATACCAACTCTATGAATCGCAGCTTAAGAGTTACATAACACAATTAAATCGCGCTGATATATAACGAAACAGGGTTTTTATTTATTAGATATTTGGTACAGGATGAAAAATACTCATCTACGATGTTAACAAAAACTTTGAAGACCAGAGGAACGATATCCTTAAGTACTGTGTCGTGAACATTTCATACGCATCGTGACTTTCCTTTATTGCTATAACACTTGTGGTCGTATAACAGGATAGCTACGATACAATTTTAGCTATGTGCTCTTTCTATTATTACCACAACCGTCGTAAGCCTTAATATAAGAACTCTGATATATATTATTTACTTCAGATGTTAGACTGTTCTCTTCTTTAACAAATTCATAACTTCAAAAGACTTTGCTAAAGACTGTTAATTTATGAATGATAAACTGTATCTTCTGGCTCTAAGTCTACATACATACATACAATCACGCCTTTTTCCCAGAGGGGTAGGCAGAGACAATTTATCTCCACTTACTACGATCCTGACATCCTTATTTTGCTTCGTCTTTATTCATCAATCGCTGCATGCATTCTCGTCGGTTCACGGTGCTCTTCACATTACCCTTTTTCAGAGCATCAACAATTTGATCGATAATTGTTCCCCGTGTACGACCTCTTCCGTTACTTCCACACATATTCGCTATGAGAATTCCTTTTGTGAGTATTCTATCATCCATCCTCTCCAAATAAAATAAATATATAAATAAATAAATATATGTTTAGACATTTTAACACACAACGCTATCTAGTCCCAAACTAAGCAGAGCTTGTACTATGGGTACTAGACAACTGATATTAATACTTACATACTTTTTTTTTGTAAATACATTTTATAAATAGTAAACACCCAAACTCCGAAACAAATATTTGCAGATGATACAAACATTTAGTCCGACTCAGAAATCGAACCCGAGACCTCTAGCACAGCAGTCGCATTCGCTACCACTGAGCCACAGAAGCAGAAACCAACATGAAGAATGCCTTTTTCAATCCTTATCACTACCTAAACACTACACTAAATAGGTTACCTTTCCTTGTCAAAGCAGTTTTGGGTTACTATATAGTGTAGGTGCACCGTGCTATATGTTCTTAATTTTGCTATGAGTTTGTGAACATACCTTTTAATAAAAAAAAACTATACCACGCGAGCTAGACGACTTGGTATAGAGTTTGGTTCATGTTTTATTTTTCTTTGATTAGTTTCCTCCCTTGGTCAGCGCTTAAGGCTTACAGCTTTCTGCTTGATATAAGTAGATATAACTATATTTTAATAATAAGTTCAACATGTATTATATTTATATATGAGCCTATGTTATATTATTATTATATTTTTTATGTATGAGCCTGCTAAAGTTACTCTACTCTGCTTGATGGAAAACATGAGCCAAATAAAAAATTGAATGCTGGTCATCATACTCGTTGCGAATACAGACAATGCAACAATGCAGCATGGTGAGCGTGAATTTCGTTGTGTTTGCACGATCTGCCAATGTTTGTTTCGGAGTTGGGGTGTTTTCTATTTAAATATACCTATTATTTATTTACTACAAAAAGTATATATGTATTTATATTTATTGGATGGTACCCATAAAACAAGCTCCGCTAAGCTTGGGACTAGATGGCGTTGAGTGTCAGTTATCCGAAATATTTATTATTATCATGATTAAAAAATAAATTAAAAAAATAGAAAGTGAAAATTTCAGTTATTTTTCTTATTACTTTTAACACTTTCAATTCAGTACAAGTAACAACACGGCTATATTCATACGTTACATTTTTATTAACATTTTCAATAAACCCGTGTACACAATACTCTAATAAATTTAATTTAGCAAAAGAGGTTCATCACAATACAGAATGTACACCCAACCTAAAAGCTAATCACAGCGTAAAACCGAGCTGTAGCCACTATGTACCGAAATGGGAGTCTGAATCTGGAATCGGAATAAATGAAGGGCTAGTAATATAAAATACTGATAAAGTACTAACTCTCAATATTGTGAGGTCTGTATTTTATTTTATATATTTTGGTATACTCGGCGTTATTTTCTCTGGTATTAAAGCTTATAAAACCTTCGTTCTGGAAAATAACTTATTTTAGAAGCAATATCAAAGTATGTGTTTTTATAAAGGTATACAGCATATTTGGTCGTTGGTACTTTTATATTCAAAGCAGATGTGTATTAAACGTATAATCTACTAAACACTTACCGCGGCTTTACACGTATATATTTTATTATATTTATATATATTTATATTTCGAGTTTATAACGTTTGAAACTGACGAAATTCCATTTAACCTTAAGAGTGATCTTTCACTAAAATCTTTCACGGGCACAGTATCAAAAACATCAGCTGCGAAAATTAAAGTTCATTGCCCAGCAACTTAGGTTTTGATGAATTACTCAATAAGTCATGGCAAGTATTTTCATCATCATTATCATCGTTATCATCATTATCATCATCGTCATCATCATTATCATCATTGTCATCATTATCATAATCAACCCCTTGCAGTCCACTGTTGAATATAGGCCTCACCACAGGGTGATTTCATATATATGGATTACTGTTTACTACTTGAAACTATGATATATTTTTAAGAAGTAAACATGCTACATAGGACAACTACTATAACATAGCTAAGAACTACTGCAAGGGAACTGGTACTTCAAGTAAAAGAAACTGCATCGCAAAAGGCCATTCCGTTTAAGAGCTACGATGCCACAGACAGACACATGTACACAGACATCATCAAACTTATAAACATCTTTTTGCGTCGGATGAACAATATGACATATCTATCTATAACCGCCCATTTCCTAAAGGTTTTTCCCTCCAAGTACGTACTTTCGCCTAAAACTATTCACTTAACAACATAAGCCTCTGTGAAGGTCGTTTATTCTCAGCGGTGAATACTCTAACTCATCAGTTTAAGTAGACGGCGTTCTGGCGACTAAAGTAATATGTCACCAAAATATCCTATAGTAACACTACCACTAATATATAGTCTTATTCGGTGATATTAGTATGCGTATAGCTCAATAATACAGTATGCTAAAACGTCTTCATTTCGTGTTTGAGAATAGCTCAGACGTGACAATAATGTTAAATATCACATATGAAGGGAATGTTAACATTTCTTCCTGCAACTTAGAAATGTGATCATGTGAGTTAACATTACTTTTGTTATCACTCGTGACGTATAAAAGGATAAAGTACAAATATTTTATTACTGAACTATAAAGGAGATACTTTTTATTACTTTCTTAGTACTTTTATTTGTGGCAGTTAAACCTAATGAAGATTTATTTGTAAGATAATTAACAGATAGCCCAGATTAAATTATTTTCTTTCATAATTAAGTTGTTTACTGTAGTAAAAATTGTTTTTCAACAGAAAAATTGAAATCAATATTAAATTAATTTTAATTTATAATTTTATTTGGCGACGTAGCGTATGCGACTGCTGTGCTTGAGGTCTCGGGTTCAATCCCCAGGACCAAATGTTTGTGTAATCTGCAAATTTTAGTTTCGGAGTTTGGGTGTTTTCTATGTATAATAAACATTTATTTACAAAAAAACAAGTATATATGTATTTATATAAGTTGCCTAGTACCCATACCACAAGCTTTGTTTGGCTTGGGACTCTTACTGGATTATTACTTGGGAACAGCACGCTGATTCCCTGGTAATAATAAATATGTCTCCAGCCAGACTGGTGGTCGCTGGAGCAAACAAGAGATAGAGTACTATGCAAACGTTGTTTAGCCCGCCCTGCGGCATTGTCTGCGACGAAGACTTGAAGGAAATGGCTGGCAGCGGATGTATGCGGACTGTCCAAGACTGAGATAGTTGGCGCTTTTCAGGAGGTATTCGTTCATCAGTCGATGGCAGTAGAATGAAGTAAGTATATGACATTTAGTTGGTCCCTAATTAAGATTAATCAAATTTGGCGTTTAATTCACTTAAGTACTCTTTAGCCAGATTGAAGTTTGGGGGATATTTGTAATAACTTTAGTTCAAAATCAAAATCAATTTTAACAAGAACAGGACAGTTAAAATACAGACTGTGAATGAATTTATTATTTACCATTCTCTTCATTACATTTAAATAACGTATTCATTACATTTAAAATTATATATTTATAGAACAATTATTATTAACATTATTAATTTATGTTCACCTAAATGTAGCTTGTACTATCAACGGCTTTTTAGCCAAGTTGGCATTTTATAAACGAAAATGGTAATATAAAACTATGGGAATGAGGGAACGAATGAAAGAATGAGGTTTGCTAAGTCACGTCACGTGGTCAAAATTAAATATTACTCAACTAGCTGAGCCCCACGGTGTTACTCGCGGTACAAAGATATTGTGTGAATTGTATCTTTATAAATTATAATCTCTTTGTTATTCTGATGTATAAGCTATATTATTGTAAAGTTTCATTAAAATCCATTCAGTACTTCTTACGTGAAAGAGTATCAAATATCTATCCATATTTACAAACTTTCTTTTGCAGCACAATACAAAAGAATCGATCTATTATTGATTGTAGAAAATGAATCTACGTGAAATATTAACATAGAAAGAAGATAGGCCATTGATCAACGGTTCTTGCGACGATGCTATTGATTTCATTAACCCGTTTCAATAGCATAGTCTATACAACATCACTAACCTACTTAGCTGAATCTATATGTGGTGACCTTCCAGCGAAGATATATACTAATAATGCTTTACTAATTGTTTGATTTGATCTAAATTAGGTTTAGTGGCATTTCTTATAAGATATCACAGTTCAGCCGGTTTATTAAATGCCCGATTTGTTATCCTTAATGTCAAAATTTGATTATCATATAAAGTTGAATTTACATTTTTTGCTCATTATTAATGAGCTTACAAACACTAACATACTACATAGGGCGTGAGTGCCTCATGCTCGATGCAAGTTAATGCATATACAATTTTGCAGAATTCCGATATAAAGTACATCTTTTTTCCACATTCACCAGGCCTTTGCTTCACGCTGTTCATGTACGGGTGCATTTAACACGGCACTTCAAATGTTGACAATTTGGTCAACATAGGTCTTTTTTCGATTCTGCCTGCACTCACTCATGGAGACCTTACAAACTTATTTTATCATTCATTCATTTAACATGCCAAAATCATCTAAATCTTAATTCTTGTCATTATCATAATCATCACTAACACTATTTAACAATGTCATATATCAAAAGAGAAAGTAATTTTATATAAGAACAATAGTAGCTCATTACACTACTATTTGTTTACGGTAAATAAATATAAATATCAGTAAAGTAAATAAACATAAAAAATATTATTGGTCCTTAAATTCGCTTGAAAACGCAAAAACAAAGTTTTACACATGCCCGTTGTTTATCTTTAAAACATTTTTTATCTCGAATGGAATAACTTCATCAATATTTACATAGTTAAAAAAACATTATGATTAATTATTACGCTTGTTCAAATTATTAATTAGATTTATATTCCAATTGAAATTTTAAGCGAAATACGATTTTCATGAAATTTCATACATACTTACTTTGCTAGAGACTTAAAAAATACACTTTTGCTCTCTATGTCCATGTCTCTAGCAAAGTGTAAATTAAATTAAAGGTTTTATGAAATTGACTAATAAATTAAATCATCAGTATATACCAGGGAAAACAGTCAGTGGATACCTATTTTCTAGTAGCCTCTACGATTCTTGAACATATATCTCCTAGACTCGCGCACTTTCAGTCTTATCTTTGACTTACAGTGCACCTTGGCAATGGTTGTTTAAATAACCATTGAAATAAATTGCCACAAAATCTTAACTTTATATTTCATTTTTATAAAAAAGTTTCAACATAACGTGTTCTATATAATACAAAGATACGTTACCTATACGTGCTTAATTGAATTATTCCGTGATACTTTATTTATAAACCATTATGCATAGCCCTTACCTAAACATTACATTTAGGTCTTAGTATTTTTTTCCGCAATGCAGCATAAAAGACGTTTCTATTCTCAGCGTTTCGTTGCTGAAATTGTTTTTAATTTCCCTTTCTCATTTACTCCGATAATTAACGTAAGTATTTGGGGGTTGTATTTTTGCATTAAGAGAAAACAGAGGAAGAGATTATTTATTTTCTGGGTAGGGAAAGCATTTCAAATTTTATTGGCATAACGATTTTCCGAATGAGAAAAATTATAAATTGTTATATTCCGAAACTTTTGGTCTTGCTTGTTTGCAAGCAAAATGAAATTGTATAATTATATTACAAAACTCACTGGGCTTTCAAAATGTAAAGTTAGAAAATTAAAATTGCGGTTGTAATTGCCTACCTAATTAAAATAAGAAATTTTAATGTATATTAAGAAATAACCGTAACAGATATTTTCTATTTTTAAGCATTTTATAAACTGTTTTTTTTATATTTCCAATTATCATAAAACTTAGCAAGCTCTTTGTTAGAGATATATCAAAAGGTATCTGTTATCAAGAAAGTTTATGTCATTTACCACTGTAAACTTAGTCCCTCTTTCGTATTATAAGACTATTGGTGCCATGCGGGCACTTTAGGGATTAGGTATGATAATAATATTTTCAATTTTGCAATGAAAGTTAGATGATAATGGCAAACAATAGAAGAAGTTAAAATGGTATATAACTTTATATATATAAATCTTTTGTGTGTGTATGTAAACTCCTTCTCAACGGCTGAACCGATCTAATAAAAGTTTTGTGTCTTTTCCTGAAAATTCGAGAATGGTTTAGATTAAAAATTAGAATTTTTCGACCCGCGGCGTGAAGTTAGAATGCGGGGCTCATCTAGTTTATAATATAAATCTCGTGTCTCTTTGTTACTCACGACAAACTCTGATTTTCGCGTTTTTTTTTAAATTTGTGTTTTAAGGGTGTGCCTAAGGTGGAATAGTTAATATCATGCTTAGTCCAAACGGAGCGGAGCTTGATAAAGAAATGAGACGCTGACGAAGTTGCGTGAGTCAGTGGATAATTTTGGTACGTATCATTATATTTATGTTTCCAAATGGAGTTATTTTTTATGAGAATGGGGTCTAGAAGGATCTGGAAAGGTCGGCAAAGCACTTTCATTGTGGATGGCCATGGCCGGCGGTAATCGGTTACTACCTGGTGATACGTCTACTCGTTTGACGTTTGGTTATATACTCTAGTTTAGCATTAGAATAGATGAAAGTCTTTAGAAATATTATTTATAGAATACTAGGTGACCCTGTGATCTTTGACCTAGAAATATTTATGTACATTGTGGAGTCAAATTTTTGAACGCACCTATTAATATTTCGCAACTAACAATTTTTTTATTTCCGTCGAAACAAAAGGCATCATATGTTTCACATCCAGCAACAGTTAGTATTGGTAAGTTTTAAGTATTTTTTGTAACTTATTATTTAAGTTTCTCACCGCAACTTATTTGCAAAATCGGTTCAGTCAACATTGAGTTTTGGCGTGACAAACAAACAGCCATTGGTTTCATATACATATAGATATAGAACAAGAATATTTTAAGTTAAATATTATTGTTAGAGAAAGAAATACTGTTATCCATCTTTGATATGTATATTATGTATTTAAATACACATCAAATTATATTCAGAATTCTGTTGTTTCTTTAAGTGTTATTCATTTCAAAATAATATTACTCACGATAAATATTATATATTTGAATAAATTATTAAAACTCAAATTTAATTAAAATGAGAACCTCTTTGACGACAGCGTTTCCATTTTAAAGAATTAATTAAAGAAACCTGAGTTGGGAAGAATTTTTGAAGAAATGTTTTGCTACGAATTCCTAAGAGGCTACTACGCGATACGACCTACGTTTGTGCTACGGAAAATAATACTGTTGGTGAATTCATAATTATTTAGAAACACCTTATAAAACCATGCAGAAATTTGAATTAGATTGACGATTTACTGGTTGATATAATACATTTTATGACCATGGGTATTGTTAAATTGCTAATCGAAACTTTTGATATCATTACGATATTTCATAAATATTCTCCCTCGTCTTCTGTCTATTCCTTACTCATCCAAAAATAAAGATGAAGCGAGAATAACTGATGTCAGGTAGAAAACATCACTTTTGAGTGTGAATGATGTGTATCATCATAGAGTGTACAAATACAGTTATAAAATACATATGTAGCAAAATATAATGTCGATGACTTCAAATATTTAAATAGAGCACCAATGATGCAGAAGCATCACTAGGCCACCAACATGTCAGTCATCATGCTGCATTGTCGCATTGTCTGCAATCGCAATGATATTTGCTTATGCTTTCCATCAGGCAGAGTCATTTTGGCAAGGCCAAACTTAAAAAAAAATAGAACTGTTGTTATAAAGATACTTTAACTATATACCTATGTTAATTTCAACTTGAAGTACTACAGTGTGAGTCCTTTAATTTATTCCTGATTTAAGTCCCTCAAGGTACTACGGCAGTTTAACTTCCCTGAAACTTGGTATCGTCAAACTTTCAGAAGTTACGATGTTGACCTGTGCACATTGCAATAGAAGTGTTGGTGTAATGAGGGTACAATTATAAAGTAAAGTGATATAAACTTTCTGCTTGGTTCAAGGCGCTTGTAAAGTTACTTGTGTTGACTGTTCTTAGAATTGCCCGACTTTTACACATAGTTTTCCTTATAAAATTATTGTTATAATACCATCTATTTTATTTTCCAACGTTCCGAATGGTTTACACCGGTCTAACTCCAGGTAGACTGATGTGAGCTTAGCGACGCCTTCGGTATGCACGAGGTGTGACCCTATTTGGTCGCCTTGATATTTCGTACTGTCGGTACTTTTAAACACTAAACTTACGACGTCTGTACACTTTGTTTCCTCCCTAACTTGTGCTATCTATATACTAAAATTTACTTCTTCTAGTTTGATATTCTATGACTGTTTTCTTGATGCAGAGCCCAAACTGCCTAAAATTCTTTTAATGCATTAAACATCTCATAATTTTTTTTTTTTCAAAACATTTACTCCAACAAGGTAAAAACAAGAATGAACCTGTGTATCGAATTTCATCATTTTCAAAGTTTGAAATAGAAAAAACTCACATGATTAAAACTGGGCTAATAGATAAAATTCAAATTGTTCTACCCTCGCAGAAATGTTCTTATTTACTTATATTACTAAACAGACATCTCTACAGGTTTCTACCCTAAATAGTAGCTTGTCCTAATCTTATAATAAGTATACCTGAATTCTGTAAATATTAATTGTTTTCATATAATTGTGCTTTTAAATTTATTCATTACAAGTTTTAAATTAAATGAAAGAGTAATTTTACTGTTAAAATTAAGCAAACTCAAAGATTTTATGACAAAACTCGTTCGCTTTAACTCTCAACATGGCGTGGCGTCGATAAATTGCTTCTCGCAAAAAGATGTAATACGGACAGATTTAAGCAATTGCTCTTATCTGCTCCAAATGAATGAATGAATTAATGAAATATTAAGAGTGATAATAATACAAAATCCTCACTTTGAAATTCGAACAGTAGCTTTTCAGTATATTTGGGTGTATCTATTTTAATTAATTTTATTTATATTTTATTTATTTATTTTATTCAGGGATGTTCCAAATCCTGGAATACACGGGATTGCAACCCCGAAGCACCCTAGCTACCAAGGCAGCTCGCCTGCTCCTTACCCACTGATGAGGTATCCTTCACCTTACTTCCAACCCAAATACCATACTTCCCTATCTTATATTATCCGCTTACTGCAGTTGCAGGAAGGCAGCCCACTGTAGATTTGCAAAATTTGGCTGGCGGACTCGGCGTTTCAGCAAGGCAAGGTCGGCCAGACACATCATCCGTCCTCTCCCTCAGCTGTAGCGGTTTCCCGTTCCACTGAAACAAGAAGAAGGAGGACGAGTGCGTGCGCCTGCGTGTTTTCGAGCTCTTGTGCACCTTAATATATCCTACGCACCTGATCACTTCCATATAATGGACTCCGATTCTGTTAAGTCCTATTGGCGATGGATCAAGGTACAGAGGTCCAGTCTTATGTATCTGGGCTTTGTATGAGACCTGCACACGGTTCTGGGGGTGTGATCACATACTGTACTGGGTGGTCGCTTCTGCACTGACAACTTGGGACGACGTTGCGGATTCGGCAGCACCCAGGACGACAAACGCAGCCTTTTTTAGGGAAGTACTGCTTTCCCTGCTCAGCCGGGGCTGGGCTAGAAAAGGTATCCTAAGCTTGTCCCTTTCTAAGAGGTGGTAGCAACCGCGGTTACCATCGCATCACTAAAAACACGGTCAAAAGATAGAAAAAAAAGAACAAAAGAAATTTACCGGGAATGACCCTTGGCGCATGGAACGTGAGAATACTTATTGATCGGGATTGCTATTCCTGCCCAGAGATTAAAGCTGCTATAGCAGCACGCGGAATTTATCGCTGTAACGTAGATGTAGCTGCTCTCAGCGAAATACATCTCAAGGATGAAAAGGAGCTGGTTGAATATGGGGGTGGCTACACTTACTTTTGGAAAGGTACGCCTGGATTAGGAGGAAGGGCCTCCTAATCCAGGCGTATTGGTGTGGGATTTGCAATTAAAAATCAACTAGTGAAACAACTTGAGGAGTTCTCTGTACACATCTTGGACCGCGTTACCACAGTTATAACTTCTTATCTTGATAAAATAAACGCCAAAAAGCAAATAATAATACTAGGCGACTTGAATGCCAGGATTGGACGAGAGGGTGAGGCTTGGCCTGGAGTTGGCAACATGAACAGCAATTGTCATTTACTGCTCGGTCTTTGGGTTCAGTTTCAACTAGCGATAATGAACTCTATGTTCCGTCTTCCCACTAAGTACAAGAAAACGTGGATGCATCCTCGATCCAAACACTGGCATTTAATCGACTACATCATCGTGCGGCAGAGAAACATCTGCCAAGTCCGAGTTACCCGTGTCATGCGTGCTGCGCATTGCTGGACCAATCACTGCCTAGTTATTACTAAACTGCAACTGCGCCTCCGTCGACTACACAGATCCAAAGTGATAAAACGAGTACCCTGGAACTTATATAACCTAAATGATAGCGTAGTGAGGGAGAAATTTGTCAAAACCTTGGCCGACAGGTTAATAAACTTCAAGAAGACTAACAATATGGACACTGACTGGGGTAAGCTGTCATCCCATCTCAAAGGAACCGCTTCACTTACTTTAGGTTCGAGGAATCGACGTAATGAAGATTGGTTTGATGAAAGTGACTCGAATATCAGTGCCGCGTTAGATGAGCACCGAAATCTTCTGTAACGGCGTAAACGGAGTGGTAAAAGTTATCCAGCAGTCAAAGAAAGTGATTGTCGATTGCGTAAGCTGTCTCGTCAACTAAATGACAGGTGCTGGCATGACAAGGCTTGCCATATGCAATGGCTAGCGGACACTAACCATCTCGGGGAGTTCTACAGCGTGGTGCGTAAGCTGATTGGCACATCCTGCTATGCAAGGGTGTCTTTACGAATCTGGGAACTTTTTGCCCGAATTTGACCATTCCGACTGTAATTCTTACCGTGGCATTTCGCTTCTCTCAACCCCAGGAAAGACATTTGCCCGAATTTTGCTGAACCGCCTAATTCTGATATCAGAACAGATTCTGCCTGAAGCGCAGTTTGGCTTTCGCCCTAACGCACTTGCGATGCCATACTCTCCCTACGTCAATGGCAAGAGAGTAGAGAACAGGGCTGTCAAGGGTACCTCTGCTTTGTTGACTTAAAAAAGGCATTCGACAGTGTTCCTCGCGAGGCTTTATGAATAGTGCTAAAAAATCTGGGGTGCACCGAGAAATTTGTGAGGCTTCTCCGCCTCATGCATAACGACATGCAATGCTTCGTCATCGTAGACGGTGAACAGTTAGCTTATTTCCCAGTTACCTTCCCGGGTGAAACAGGGGTGTGTAATAGCACCCAGACCGTTTACCTTATACTTTGTGTTGGTAGTTGGGGAGGTCCTAAAAGTAGTCTCCAAAGGAGTACACATACGATTTAGCACAGATGGCGGTATTTTCAAACTAGGAAGTCTAAAGGCACGCACAAAAGTTTCACATACAGTAATCACAAATATTATGTATGCTGACGACTTGTGCTTCCTAGCAGATTCTCCAGACGATCTGCAACATCTTCACGAGATACCGGCCATAGAACTTGGTGGCGACCTTTGAAGCAGGTCCAAAAGTTTGGAAATCTGGGGAGCACTGTAACTTCCAGAGTGACCTTGACGCCGAAATCTACAGTAAAATCAGTGCTGCAGCTACAACATTTGGCAAGTGCAGCACCGATTTTACTGTCAAGTTAACATGTTCTAAAGTGTTTTTTTTATTTTTTTTTTATATTTAAGCTGCCAAGATGACTCTGCCCTGCCTGATGGAAAGCATGAGCAGAATCCAAGAGTGGTGGTCACCATCCTCAATGCGAAAAAGAACAATGCAGTATGGTGACCCACACTATTGCGGCCTGGGGGGAAAGGGGATGGTGAGGGGGAAAGGGGATGGTGAGGGGGATAGGGGGTGTTGGATTGGGGTATGGGCCTCCGGTATCCTCACTCACTCGATGAAACACAGCGTAAGCGCTGTTTTACACCGGTTTTCTGTGAGGCCGTGGTATCACTCCGGTCGAGCCGGCCCATTCATGCCGAAGCGTGGCTCTCCTGATATAATCGCATGATATAAAGTTGCTCACTAAAATATCCCTGTACGTGGCAATTGTACTGCCGAAACTTTTACGAGTACGAGTATACTCCTCTGAGACGTGGTGTTTGTATCGTCATCAAATACGCACGTTGGGCCGCTTTCACCTGACATGCCTACGAAAAATTATGAACATAAGATGGTCAGATTGCGTGTGAAACACCAAAGTTCTGAGACGAGCCAATGTCAGTGGCATCGAAAACTATGTAATGCATCGTCAGTTTCGGTGGTGCGGTCGCGTGTCTCGTATGGCGGCGGAGGACAGAATGGCGAAGCGGATCCTATATTCCAAACTTGAGGAAGGCAAGCGGAATCGCGGCGGTCAACTCCTCCGATATAAGGATGTACAGAAACGTCTCATGAAATGATGTAAAATTGAACCCTTACGGTGAGAGGATTTGGCGGTACAGCGGTCAGAATGGCGCGGGCACATAGAGATTAAAGTACGCGAGTTCGAAGAGAAGCGTCTAGATAATCTCGACGCCAAACGTGATCAGGCTAAGGCCCATACTCCCACAGCCACTATTTACAATGTTCTTAATAATAAATTAACATGCCTACATTTTGCGCGGGAGTTTGCGGCGAAGATTGGCTATGTAAGCCATCTCCGCTGGCATCAGCGGAGATTTGAGTAGGAGTCAAAGGGTCGCTATGGCCGAAATCGGTCGGAGGGTTATTATTTACTTAATTATCATAATGAAAATTATAAAATTATAGACCAAAGTAAAGGAGAAAAATTAAAACACTAACAGTCTTAGAGACTACTTCATGGTCATCAAGCTATGCAAATTATGTTAATTTACAATTCTTCTTGTTATCACAGTAGTGTATAAAAACGTACGAGTGTACGAGTAGTGTATAAAAATATACGACAAATTTATGGAATAACTACGACTTTTTTAGTCTTTCTAAAATATTAAAGAGCAATTCTAAAATTCGGCTACACCTCGATTTTCAACTATTCCTAAAACAAAGAATTTGAGATGATACAAGCATTTGAAACTGTAATAAAAGATTCATAATTGTTATGTAAATCTCACCGGTACCTTTGTTTCACCAAAATATATACATTTTTAGCACTTTATCTCCATTGTCTGTTTTCACCTTGGTAATACCTTTTTGACTAATCTCGAAATTAAAGAATAATATTTTAATACAAGAGTGGCTTTTGATAAGATTAACTTCTTTTTTGGTAATTACTACTGTAATAATAAACATAAAGGAAAGAGAAATCATAAATTCGAAGATTATTTGAATCGGAAAATAAAAAAATTGTAAACATTAAATTCAGTCACAGAGAACGAGTAAATGTTTTTGTTATTCTTTCCTCTTGGTTTTATTTTTACGTGCTTAAATAAACAACACTGACTTTGTATATTTGGGTATATAAACAATAATCATCATACTTACCGACTTTATATACATATATACCAGCTCGACAGGAGTGCTACCACGGGCGCACAGAAAACTGGTGTGAAACGGCTCTTGCGCTGTGTGTCACCGAGTGTGTGAGGATTCTGAAAGCCATACCCCATCCTTCCCCCATCCCATATCCCTATTTCTCTTCAGCCGCTAAAGGCCAGCAACGTACTTGTGACGCCTCTGGTGTTACCTCTATACCATAAAGAAAGTAATTATTTTTATCTTTGCTTTGTTGTAAATTTGGAACCAAACATTAGCTTAAAAAAATAAAAACAAAGTTTTATTTTCTTCAAATTTGATCTAAAGTTTAGAATCCTTTTCAACATTTTTCGTATCAAATCAATTAGAAGTATTTGCAGTTTATAAGAAATATATTTTATTTTAATTACTTTGTTATAACTTTTTCTTCAATTTTATTAAGTTTTGTACACGTTTTGTAAGTGATTGTATCATTATTTTTGTTTTTCACTATGACAAAAATAGGACGTCTGTCAAAATAATATTTCTTCTTCATTTTCTTTCAATAAATGAAAGTATTTTTTGAAAATATAAACCGAAACAGGTAGCATTTGACTATTATTTAGTTGACCGATGTAATTGGCCTAAACAGAAGAGATTTTAGATGGCTAAATAAGTATCTTACTTATTTTTTTTTTGTTTTGTTTAATATTACTAAAATATTATGTTCCACACCATACGCGATAATAGTAAGGATTATCCGTTCTTGAACTTCATTTTTAAATTAGGGGATTAGTTCGATATATAATATTAATAAATAAACTGGAATTTATTTGAGTGATGCAAGTACTCAAACTAATAATATTCATATCAACTCATAACTATATAAATTGAAATGTGGGATATAAATAGTAAATTTTCTGAATAACTGCAGTCAATGTTAATAACATTGACTGCACCGTTGGCTTAGTGGTTCAAGCGGCCGCCACGCTGCGTTAAGTATTGTGTGTTCAAATTTCACATGTGACAATGCCTTGCGTGTTCTAATGGGAGAATTGTCTTAGGTAAAATAAATCCCGTAGTTCTTATCCAATAGTAGGATTTAAGTATAAGGGTAGATCTCGGTCTAGTATGGGATGAGACAATCGTGTGTGATACGTAAATGTGCCATAATTTTTATATTAATACTAGTTGACTCAGGGAACTTCGTACCGTCATCCCTAAGTTTCCAAAAAACTTGTTTAAAAATTTATTTATAATATATTTTTGAACTATTTTAATTGAATTAGGTGTGCTAACACTTAACCAGTACACTATTAAATGAAATATAGCAATAGACCATTTACAATGATATAAAAAGTTATGCCACTACGACTTAAACATTTTAAAGGAGTTAAAAGAACTTATAGTAATTTTCTTTTGCAGCATAATGATATTGTTCCCAGTCAGGTGGCTTATTTCTGAGTTCAAGACTGAGACTATTTTGCCAATTACCGACCTTGTTTTACTCTTGGTTCTTGTTTTACTTCTAAGTAGCTTAAGAAAGGGTTTTCTTTGTTAATAGAACTTAGAACGCTTAGAAAATAAAATGAAAGTTACGGTTGCAAAATTTGTTTTAAGAAAACCAAACGCTTACAATGTTTCTTGGATATCATTGGTAAAGATTTTATTTTCATTTACCATGTTTGTAGTTTGACTATATCTAAATCAAACTATAATTAGTCCGTGTATTCAAATCATTTCTCATTAATGAAACTTATATGAAATTATTGTGGAGGAACGAGTATCGGGTGTCATGTTCCTCAAACACAAAGGAGGGTCCTCCGACCAGGTGAGTTGATTATGCCTGGCGGGCCACTGCCCTACGATAGATTTTGGGAAGTTGTATAAATGTTAATCGGCGTGAGAGCTTCTATTGCGTGATGTAGAATTAGCAGCGTCTTCGTACACTACTTTACCCCGGAGTTCAGTGTATCTTCGGTAGATGGCGTTGTCATATGTTTTTGTTGCCGCTGTATGTGGAAGTCGCCACACTATCATTAAAAGCATTTAATAGTGTACTCCTGGACCTAAGTTTACCCCTCAAAAGGGCGTTTTGGCCTATCATATCACAAAGGTAAGAGCGGCTTGTGTATAGTTTTACTACTTTTTGTAGTATTGTGTTTCTGTTAGTTTATTTCCTCAGTCGGCTCTTACAGCAGAGTATGTGTTGTAACACTGCTTATGGTTAGCCCATTTCGACACGGATATATCAACAAAATTATATTCTTTTTTTATTTTAAAAACAGTTAATGCAGGATTAGGAATATACGTTCTGTGTAGTGAGGGATTTCAGAAACATACATGATATATACACAAAGAATACCCAAACTCGGAACAACAATTTGCAGATCACACAGTGTTTTCCCATGTGCGATTTAAACCCACAACACTTGGTGAAAGTTCTTCATAACAGCCGGTCCTGTGTTGCCCACATTGGGCATTTATATCAACTGTGGGAAACAAATGATACCATTCATATCGTGGGAGAGCCATTCCTTGGCATGCATCGATCTCACATAATTCCGGTGTGAAACGGAGCCTATGTTGTGTTTCAACGAGTTAGTGAGTATATCGGACGCCCATTTTTTTTTTCTTGTACGTGGTGGAATGCTTTTACGCACTTCGCTCCCCCCCGCGGGGACAGGGGGCTTACTTTGTGTGGGACTCCTGACTGACTCCAGCCAGACTACCCACTAAACCACCACGGTGTGCCACTCTGCGCCTGACACGGGAGAGATCCGGGAACAAGGGAGAGATCCGGGAGTATCGGACGCCCATACCCCAACGCCTTCCCCCACCCTCCTCCCTATCCTAGCAACGCATTTATGACGCCTCTGGTGTTCACCATCATACGATACGATACATAATATCCATCTGCTCGTTTGCCCCCTGTTCCATTGAAAAAAAAAAGAACTTGCCAAAATATTGAGAAAAAATCCAAAATATTTTAATGTATATTATATTAAATACAACATCAAACCCATCTCGTCTTTTTTATTCCTACGAAATACGACATAAAATATCTTACACTGACAAACATGTTCTGTTTCTGACAGCTATGTAAATTTATTGATAAAATCTATATTCACATGAGTGAAGCAATTGAAAAGGTATGTTAGCACAACAATTTGTCAGAAGAAATAGAACAATTGTTTTTGTTTTCTAATTATTATAATGCCCACTTTAGACGTACCCATTTGGTACTAATTCTCATAGTCTGGCTTATGCTGATGAAGGGCAGTAATTTTATACTATACTCAATACCTTTTTATTGGATGACCGCCTATTCTCATAATGATGATGATAATGATGAACATGTGGATTTGGGGCTCCTGTAATCTCTTATTCAGTAAAAGTAACAAAAAACAGTTTTACATTCGTAGTCTAATTTTTTTTTAGAAATAATTCTTCTTCCTTTCTCCTGCTTAGCTTTGTTACCGTGCCTGATAGGGTTCACAAATTGTTACGATTTATATGTTTAACACTTTTATATATAGCGAAATACAATATAGAAATGAATTAACTGAATTACACGTAAATGGATGTCAATATATAATAAAGTCGTAACTGGTTGCTATCTGTACATGAAAGATATATAACTAAAGCTATTACGTGGCTTATGAAGGCTTATGAACGCCCAAACCAACCAAATGATTTTTACATTTGTGCACGCCAATCTTAGAAATGCCTGGACCGATTTGAATGCGATTATCACTAACGCTTTGCGGTTTACTCCACTTAACATTTAGGGTTTGTTTTATTTCCATCGGTTCAAGTTATATCTGTTTAAAGAATCATTACGATAACCGACGTATACGTGGGCTGGACCGCAGATAAAAGCTGGTACTGGAATAAGTGTAATAATTTCAAATATAAATTAGTTTTAGGTAGTAACTAAAACTAAACAAAATCATTTCCAATATGTATTTTGTAATATAGAAAACAAGAAATTTCCTGAATTCTTCTGTTATTCAGTACTGAATAAATGAAAGAATGAAGGGATTCGATCGGGATCAACGCGATTTAGAGATACAAAAATATTACAGGGCCTAAAGAATTCGATGGAAATTCTCAACGCTCCTCAACTCATTAAAGGAGATATTGCGAAGGTATAAATCTTAGAATAAAATTCTGCGTCAAATTTTTGGGTGCCTTTATTCCGTTTTGAACTTTTGTCAAATCTTTTGAGTGGGCGTGCCTTCTTATATAATTGCGTCCAGGACTCACTTTGTATACTGTTCTCTCAGCCAAGTGTGCGTTTCGCGTTAATTCTCTTTCTACAATTGCTTACGTCTCTATTCTCTTATATCATTGGTTAAAATTTTGTTTTGAAAACGATAATTAGCGTTGAGATAACGTCATCCGCATAAATTTCTTAGTTTACTTATAATGATTACGTTTCTAGATTGCAATGAGAAGCGAATACAATTTTGATATTTGTACGACTAATTTCATGTTTTTATCTTATTCCTGTTATTATTCGTCTGCCTCGTGCTATGTGTCTGCTACGCTTGATGTAGCGGATTTGATTACAGAGTCGGACCAAATGTTTGTATGATCTGCAGATATTTGTATCCGGGTTTTGGTGTTTTTTGTATGTATAATATGTATGCATTTCACAAAAAAAAAAGCATTGATATATTTATATAACTTTTATAGTACCAATTATATAAGTTCTGGACTGGTCTTAGTTTGGGACTAGATGGCGTTGTGTGCCAAAAAAAGATTTTTGAGGAAGAATATCGGTTACTCTTTACCGCTTTAATAGAGAAAAACGCGGGCGGAGCAGCACATAAAACCTATTTAGCTATAAACTTTAAAAGGCCATTTCTAAAATTGCTGGTGAATACTCGTCTAAAATGTAAAGGATACACTACTATTTTTAAAAGATTTCAAGAATAAGTTAGAGAAATGAAATTACAATTCTTGGTACTTAAAGTTCTAATATTATAGATACAAAACTTAAGCTGTAATTGAAGAAACGAACTTGTAGCTCCTGATTTGAATGTTAATGACATTAAGTCTTTGAGCTATATAAATAATGCCAAGGTTGAAACTTAAATATGGTTAATCTTAACTTTTAACTATATTTATGACGGATCTTGAAAATAGGTTTAATTTAAACAGTGTTCTGACGGTGATTTACTTTTAAGTGGAATGTCGGGCAAACGGACAAACGTATCGCCTGATGGTAAGCGATTACCGCCGCGCATGGATATCTGCAACACCAGAGGCGTCACAAGTACGTTGCCGGCCTTTAGGAGATGGGGAGGAGGATGGGGAGGTATTGTTAGAGGGTTGGGGAATGGGCCTCCGGTATCCTCGTCGGCTCTGACCGCCCAGAATAAGGCGCGCCTCAGGCGTCCTCAGAGGGTATTGGCGGTCAGAGCCATACGCGGATACCGCACGGTGTCGACCGAGGCGGAGTGCACCTTGGCCGGTGTACCCCGGTGGGATTTGGAGGCGGAAGTGCTCGCCGAAGTTTATCAACGGGTGGCTGAATTCCGGGCGGAGAGTGGCGTTCGCCGTTCGAAGTTCGTTCGAAGAGGTACGCGTGTGGCGTGAAGCCGCCCGTCGAGCCACTATGGTTCGGTGGTCGTCGCGGCTGGAGGCTCCACGTGCTGGTTTCACCACCGTGGAGGCGCTCCAGCCGGTCATCCTCGAGTTGGCAGGGCGGCAACACGGGACCCTTTCCTTCCGACTGACGCAGGTGCTTTCCGGGCACGGTTGCTTCGGGAAGTACCTGCACTCGGTCGCGCGGAGGGAATTGAGTCCCGCCTGCCACCACTGCGACTGCAGTGAGGACTCGGCCCGGCACACGCTGGCGGTGTACCCCGCTTGGGCGCCACAGCGTTGGGCCCTCACTGCAGTCATCGGAGGAAATCTCTCGCTGCCGGGTGTCGTACGCTCCATGGCCGGCGGCGAGAGCAGTTTTACCGCGGTCGCGACCTTCTGCGAGGAAGTCATCTCGCAGCCGCCGGCGAACCGGGCGGTGGAGGCGCGCCTATCAGCGCCTTATGCCGCCCTGAGTGCGGCCGTGGATGGGCTGGACGGGTTTTCCCCCCATCCGCTTCACAGGCCACCCGCGAGGGTCGACGTTATGCGTGTACCGTACGTCGCCTAAATTGAGAGTTTACCATCAGACGACAGAGCCCGCTTAAGTGCGGGCAGGCGCTGGGAGGGGTCCGGATGGCGTAAGAAAGCTGTTACAGGATCTCTCCCGTCTAAGGCGCAGAGTGGCATACCGTGGTGGTTTAGTGGGTAGTCTGGCGAGTAAGTCAGGAGTCTCACACAAAGCGAACCCCCTGTCCCCGCGGGGCGGAGCGAAGTGCGTAAACACATTCCACCACGTACAAAAAAAAGGGCATCCTCACTCATTCGGTAAAACACAGCGCAAGCGCTGTTTCACACCGGTTTTCTGTGAGTCTGTGATCTTGAAGTGTCAAGTAAATTTATATGTTAACTAATTGCCTAAGCAAGTATAATTAAAACAATAATCAGCAAAATATTGGTATTAGTACGCCTGTATAATAATAATATTAATTATTTCGGTCATCTGACACACAACGCCATCTAGTTCCAAACCTAACTGAGCTGGTACTATAGGTACTAGATAAGTGGCATGAATACATCTATACTTTTTTGTAAGTATATACCATATAATGAATAGGAAACACCCAAACTTCAAAACGAATATTTGCAGATCATACAAGTAATTGATCTGACCTGGGAGTAGAACCCGACACCTCAAGCACAGCAGCCATTTATTTACCACATCAGGGATATAGATACAAACATAATGTCTGCATATTTATATGATATGAATATTAGACGGCAAAATAGGGCGGTGTTTTGTGGTTTACCTTTTTTACCGTTTCTGAAAGATCTTTTTTTTTAAATCTCACTTCTTTTTTCTTTTAGTAAAAAGACAAATTCCACATTAGGCATAAATTAAGTTTCCCATTTCAAAAACATGCATGAAATGAACTCAAAGAACACCTATTTTCGAAACAGCAATTTGTGAATCACACAATAGGTTTTAACTGTCAATATTCAGCGTTGTAACAGCGTGGCGATTGCTTAATAAACCACAACGCCATATATTACAGCCAAAACGCAGTCAACAATCATAGATGCTTACGTATAACTAGCATATGAAGGTTCTAGTTTAAAAAATGTATGTAGGCACATATCTAAGACAAGAAGTTGCCACAGCTGGTTATCTCACAATACTTCCAAATATCTTCACGTTAATATAAGACAGAAATAGCCTCGAGACTCTGGTATTTAAGCTTATCATAAAGACCGCTTACGTATACGTACAGAAATTTGTACAACTTCTGTTTGTTAACTTTATATATCTATGTATTGAAATTGCATATATAGACTAAAATATTATTATATTGTACTAATCTTATCTCATCACTATGAACGAACCATTTGTGTATTTATGTGATTTGAATCTCGGAAACGGCTCCAACAATACTTATGAAATTTCATATGCAGAGAGTTTCGCGGCCGATGAATTGATCTGTAGTAGTAGTATTATAATAACTACATTTCGAAAATATGATTAACGTAGCCACAGTCATGATTTCATATAAAAAATAAACTGGTCATTAGTATTAATAAGATGTTACTGCACAAGCAAGGTAAAGAGGTAGGAGCAATTAAAACCTCTTTACGGCATTTGAATGCTGTAACCGATTGAGTTCGTCTGGACCCGACAAATATTGTAAGGCATTAAAAGGTACCTGTTTCCATATTAGATGGAATTTTCTCACTTTCTTTTTGTGTGTTTTAGCTGCCAAAGTGACTCTACTCTGCCTGATGGATAGCAAGAGAGACAGAATCTCAGAATATTAATTATTATAAAATGTTTATGTTTAAAAATCTGAATCGTCAGGTGGGTAACTTTGGGACAAAACCAATAATTTTTTACATGAATACATAAATGGGACACAAAAAACAAGCAGACCCACGTAACTTAATGTTTATAACTTAATACATTTTATTTATTTTGTATTTTCATTACAATTTTATATTTTTTAAACTTAAACATTTTATAAAGTTTTAATTTTAAGCTTGTGTGAAAATCTGAATCCGATATCACTTTAGTTGTAGGAAAGCTTAATAGGATCGATATATATAATTGAAATAAAATAATTGCTGTTCAAAATGTCACCCGGTTTTATGGAAATCTTGGATGATGTCTCCAGTAGAAACACAAATAATTTTATTTTAATATCCTCTCCTGATGCAATTCTGGAAAGCTGTACCTGTGCACAGTTTCGCAGGGATATATTTATATCTACGTACTCAAAAGCAATCATAAAGCAGAATTTAGGGACTTCTAAAAAGTGTTCAACTGTTTCTGTCACTAGGCAGTTATGCGTAATCTCAGTTTTTATGGAGCTCAGAGTAATTTTATAGTCGTATTATGTTGGGAGATTTAAGAGCTTAATGTTAATAACTTCTTGCCTTCGACTTACCGCTACAGTTCAGTGAACCAGAGGAATTTATATTTCATCTTACTTCTTTTCTTGATTGATAGAAGCAGCTTTGGTTTTCTGGTTTAATTCTTAATGCAAATAAAGGTTAATATAAATTTACATACGTCTAGTAGCCTTATAGTCTAAAAAGTCTCCGACCTAACGATGACACAAGACTTTTTCTACATAGTCTCATTGTAATTTTTTATATTATCTGATTTCAGAAATAACTAATCAATTATTTTCTTACTAAAGATGTTGGGATTCATATTTCATAATAATAAACGTCTTTCAGATTATCAGGATGAGAAAAAAATTGGACAGTTCTGAAATATGGTCCTGGAGATGAATGGAAACCGTCAGCTGGACGGATAAGAATATCAATTAAGAAGTTCTAGAAAGAGTGAAAGGCTGCTGATATGTAATATAGAAATTATAATTAAGATAGTAAGCCACCTTACATGATACTATGAACTTATAAGTAACATAATTGAGGGAAAAATAGAATGAAAGAGAGAAAGAGTTATATAGAGCATATTAAGGAAAAAGGAGGATCAAGTTGCAAAATGCTCTATAACAGTTTCGTGCGAAGTGTCTTGGAATACTGCAGCGTAATATGGAGACCACACTATGCCACTCACATGTTGCATTTAGAACGAGTACAGAAACGATTTATGTCTCACCCAGCCTTCTGTGAAGGTAAACCTAAGAGCTTGCCTTCCTATAGTACTGACTGCAGTATTCCAAAGCGTACTTTTTTTCTATACAAACAAAATTTAACATCTGCAAATAACTTTCTATGCAAATAACTTGGAAATCAAATAGATTAGCCCGTAAATATAAAAGAATAACATAACACTGTTGTAACCGCTTTTGTGCTGTATAATACCCGGCTCAGAAACACTTACAGCTAGGTTTAACTAATTAATAATTACAAATACTTGTGAGATATACATATTACTATTAAGGCTACACAATATGAATTAATTGAAGAAAGTTATTGTTTCGACATTTCCATCAAATAGTTTAGAAGGAAAATCGGTTAAATCGTTACTTAGTCAAATCTGTATAAGTCTTCACAACGAGTCAAATAGGCTCAACAGATGTTCACTAGTAACCGTTGGAGAAGATTTTATGTAACCATCATCAAATTATATTATAACAAATTGAAATATATTTAAATTGAGCAGAAGGATATTAAATTCACTTAGTTATAAACGTAAATTATCAACAGCCACAATCTTTAACAGTCTAATGCAGATCATAGGCCTCTCCTTAGAATTGAGGTTTTGGCCTATTATATTACGCGGGCCTTTTACCATATCTATGAGATAAATATGGGTGGTGAAACTGTGTTTTAAGACCACCTCTACACGAAGGAAAAATTCATAGAGCCATATTTAAAGTGAATAAATATCAGAAACTGATAAGCTGTTAGCGTGTTTTTATAATCATTTTAGTAACTCACTGTTGCAAGTAATGGTAAATTTAAATTACTTCTGACTTTCATTAGAAATCTACATGCATAAATCATTATCATTTAAATGAAAGTAACGGCAATCTTGTTACTTGTCTATATATATATATATGATTTCATTTTGGTGAAGACAATATGCCAAAACCTCGTTAGCTAATAAAATAAAAGATCCTATATCTTATCAGAATTGAAAAATGTAATGAAATAATGACAAAGAACCCGTGTTAAATAATATTAATCAAAACTCAGAACAAGAAAGCTTATAATCTACATTGTCCTAATATCCGTTATCGTATTCTCGTTAGGTTTTTAAATTTGTGTTGGTCACGAACTAAAATAACCATAACATCAAAAACACATTACACACAAACTTAAAACTTTGTAGTTAATTTTAAATAATGTTTTAACTGTAAGTTAAGTAAATAACTACCTTCAGTCGGATGACCCAAAAGTGTTTTCAAAAATGTATTTGTCTTATATAAAAAATGTTTTTAACCTATATTAAATCTTACACAAACCAACAACAACTCATACAGAAATAATTAACCCAAAATATAAATACATACATCAGCAAATAACTACGCAACGTGAAATTGAGGAATCCAAACAAGAGCAATCTGATCTCGCTTCGTTTACTCCTCAAATATGATCCCACGTAAAAGAGTAAGGGATATATTACTCAACTCAGCGAACTCTAGACCCCGCGGCATCGTTTATCATTTGACAAGGCGACATATGAGAAGGCAAAATGTGTATGATTTCGAGAAGTTACTTAAACCCAAAATTAAACAAATCAGCTTTATTTAGACACTTGCTTAATAGAAATTTGTTGTTAAATAGAGTTTATATACGCAATCTAATAGATTACGTAAAGCTTAAATTATACTATTGCCAAACCACAATTCAATCCAGCATTTGTCATATTAATGCTGGTTTAATTTTGTTATTTTGAATATTAGTTTTAGGACCGCTAACTAGCGAATTGTGTATCAAAAATGCGTATTGATTATTTACAGCAATATCGCAATCAAAATGTTATTATTTCTAGCTTTTTAACTTCTGTATTTAATATTTCATTGCCAGTGCCAAGCCTGTTGGCACTAGGTTACGTCGTAGTTGCAATATGTGTTCGGTGAAAATGGGGTATTACGGCATAAATTGTGACAAATCGGTACTATGACGCCCACAAAACTGCAGCAAAGGCACATTCAGAAATTGCGTGGGCTGATAAGCTGGCGACTACGCAGCTCTAAAATGGGGAACTTAAATGCTCAATGACTCAACCTAATTTTGTTCAAACATTTGTTTCAGTTCAAAATTTATAATAAACTATTTTTTTTCTATGTAAGCTAGTTTTTGTAAAGAGTGGTTCAATATTCATTCAACCATTTTCAACGGAATTCTAGTAAAAAAATATGATCAAAAATAAGTAACTTTCATTACATGATTATCAATTCAAACTATTCTAACAAAATAATGATGAAATACACATAAAAATATTTGAAGGCAATTGGTTCTCAATGAAATAAAAACATATAGAAATTTACGCGATTCTGAAATCAAATTCTACCGTATTGTTTACTTCTAAAATTTTAGAAGACTGGCTGAATAACTAATGTCGAATATTAAAGCTAATTCTCAAAACGAAAACAAAATCTAACCACAGATATGTCTTTTAATTTCTTAGAAGTTTTAATTGAATTATATTAATTTCAAGAAAAACCTCAAAATTACTTATTTCCAGAGATTTAGAATTTAATCATACTTTTAAATATAATATATCAGGTTTATTATTAGCATACTAATATATAAATAATGTCATAAATATGTTTTTTGTAACTTTTGGAAATAAATAATATTTGCAAACATTTTTACCGAAAGAGGTTACATATTCGGTAAAATGTTAAGGTAGACTATCACCAAATTTGATTTTATATTCGTCTAATACAATATTTTATACCGTCACCGGTATTTCAATATCATGTTGCTTTCAAATCACGCGATATTATCTGATGAGTTATTGTTTTCCTCCTACAACTCCCGGAAAATATGAACGTGTAAACATATGAAGGAAAGAAGGCGTACTTACTTATTCACCCACGCTAAGCCAATATATTAATACTTTAAAAGAACTGTGGGAAGATTCATTCAAATACAAAATAAATTAAGAAAGAAGGAAATGTATATAAGTCTCTATACACATTGAAAATATCAAAGATATTTTAAAAAAAGAAGCACTTTATCAATATATTAAAAATATATAAGTTGTATATATTTTTGGAACCAAAAAACATTTAAAAAAGAAGTATATTTTAAGGCAATTTTAATTTTTATTTGGATTAATCCTAACCGATACAGATTTACTATGCCTTAGTATCTTTATGTCTAACCTTTTAAACAAATACTGTAATAAGTCTTATGCAATAATATTTGAACACGTGCTATTTCAGCCTGACTAAAGTAAGTGCAAAATATCGTGTAAGTTGATTAGTGTATGGATGTCTAACAAAAAAGATTGATATGTTACCAGTAAGCAGCAAGCAGTACAATAGTAATCTCATTCAAAGTATGTATAAGACCAGAGAGCTGACGAGTCTGAATCTATAGTATCTGAATCTAAGCTCTATATATATATATATGGTACATGGGGCAAACGAGAACACGTATCGCCTGATGGTAAGCGACTACCGCCGCCCATAGCCACCAGCAACACTAGAGGCGTCACAAGAGCGTTGCCGGCCTTTGTGGTATGAGGAAGGTGGAGAGTGTGGGTTGAGTAGGGGCCTCTGGTATCCTCACTCACTCAATAGAATACAGCACAAGCGCTGTTTCACACTGATTTTCTGTGAGACCATGGTATCACTCCGATCGAGCCTGCCAATTCTTGCCGAAGCGTGGCTCTCCCATGGTAAGTATATATCTACATATATTCATACCTTATTTTATATCTACATATATAAATGATTTCCTTACTCCCCTTGGTTACGGCGTCACATTTGAACGGTCAGATCAATTTCAATAATTATTTTAGTGTTATATAGCTCATTCATCAAGGAAGGTCATTTTATTCCTTTTGATATATACAGACAAAATTGCACTAGTTGGTTTATAATCAAATTTACTTTATTAATTTCATCTTTGGTTGCACCAAATATGCCTATATCCCTGAATATTGGAAAAGACTCAAGTAGATAGATGTATAACAATCCATACACCTTGGACGGAATTCTCATATCCTTTCACTTCTGTCTAATATTTTTTTTCAATCCTAACGTTCATCCCTATCTCAATAAATGTTTCCACTTTTTTGCACAAAGCGCTTTCAAGGTTATATAGTCTGGAAGTTTTATGTGTAAATGATGATACGTACCTGGAAAAATTTTCAGGGTATAATTTCGAAAGTAACTGTCTGGCTGATACGATTTCAAGGAAAACCGCTGAAGCGATTGCAATGAAATGTGGAATGGAGGTATGTACTTTGATTTTCAAATAAGGATATAAGCTACTCTTCATCGGAAAAACTGATTTACACGCGGATAGAGCCACAGCAATAATATAATTAATTTCATAAATACAGCCTGATAAATATCAACTCGCTAACAGACGTTTATAACACCTCCTGATGCTCAACACCTGATTCTAGCTATAAACATTTGGCTCATCATATCCTATGGGAATAAAGATCTGGTAATATGTGTTCATAATATAATGCTTAATAGTTTACACATGACATCTGGGGTAGTATCCGGATCTTGTTTCAACTACAGTGAATTTCCGTGGGTTTAGGCGATTCTGCCGTACATACTATAGAAACCAAATATAGTATATATAATATACTTAGGACCCATAAAGTGTCTACCTATTTTGACTTCATTTTGTCTTCGCTCTGCTAAGGAGAGAAGTGCACTTATTATATTTTTAACTTCTGCAGTTTTCTTCTGACTAATTTCGTTGCAAATTCCAAGACAGTTTTATTTTTACTAAACCTTCCCGGGTGTCGTAACTGAGTGGGTCACTGTTCACAGGAGCTACAGTGGTGGGCGTGTGGGTGGGATAAGTCCCATGTAAAAAAAAGTGACGTACACTAAACTTCAAACACAAGCGTAAAAATGCTATTTTAGTGTTCTACTTATATTATCAACTTTCAACATCATCCGACACGCATTGTATATGTTAAGTATGTATTAATATATGCGTATGTATCCTAAGTTTTTACATTGTTTTTCTATCAATTCATATGGAGGTCTGAAGATCGCAAATGTAGCCTAAAATATGCACAAAGTAAAACGCGAATAATATTACTTTATTTTTGTCGCCTTTTAACGCCATCAAATAAGTAGGCTGTTTTATTTTCGAAATAAAACTTTTTTACGCACGCAATGCGTTTCGCACAATCCCCTTTGTGGGGTCTCCCGGTATACCGGTCTACCCACTAAACCCTGCGACGGCGTACATGCCACAATATATAATCTTGTCAATTTTCTTAATTCCATCATTTTTTTCCAAAAAGGGTTAACAGATATATATACCAGCAGACAAATAGCTTGCAAAAATATTAAATATTGGAATTTTTAGAAATAGTACCCATCTATGTTAAATTGAAAAGATCGGTTGGTACTGACTCAAATGAACAACCCCTTCGTGGCAATAAGTTGGGATATCTTTACGCAATATTATAATCACTATAATAGTGGCGCTCATAGCCTAGTTGCACTCGGTGATAAGATACAATCACCGAGGGTAAGCAAGGACGGCGTGGTCAGTACCTAGATGGGTGACTGCTAGTGGCATGCTACCATGAGCGTCTCCGTGAGGTCAACTTAAGCAGTCAGTCCCGGTTGTAATCATACGATAACAGTCGTGAAGTTTAGTTGGGGGCCTTTGGGTGGTTAAAAATATCCAACGGCAAGATTACGTAGCCACAACTTAGTCTTGCCAGTCCTCAACCCGCACTTGGCCAGTGTGGGGACACATGGCCTTAACCCTCTCCTGAGACGAGACCCGAGCCAGCAATGGAACATTATGGATTATTGATTGATTGATAGAAGAATATTTAATAAATTAATAATGTTAAAATGAAACTTTCACCAACAAAACCATTCGAAAGTAAAAAAAATTCTATAATAGGTAGGTATAAAACCTGGTATAAGTTACAGTAAAATATAGGTACCAGGATTCTTTTGAATTGATAAAATCCTTAAGATGATAACACCTTTTTAAAATAGTTATTTATTTTAGTTATTTATAAACATTTTTAGTGCCATGGGATCGTGTATTAACGGTTAATTTAAGACATCATCAAACGCTCTCATTTCACTAAAATTTAAAAGCCCATGACAAGTAAGAGTAGTTGAAAGCTATCGTAAATGATCATACATGTCCAAGAAATTGTAAATTATTATCTAAAATGTATAAAATTAGTTTAAAAAATGAGTAAATAGTGAAATATCACGCTTTAATCAGAAATTTACTTTTTTTAAATCAGTTGAAAATATTAGAACATCCCTAAAAAGGTCGTCAAATTTACCAGACGGTTTTTGTAAATCGAGGATTGATTTCGATTAAACTAACAATTCAATCAATTGACTGTAGTCGGCACTTCAGTAATAGAATTCCTTAGTGTAAAATCAATACCAGTCTAAAAGCTTGTAGGAAACCCCGACGTTTACAACTGCAAATAGTAATACCCACTTCACTTCTCGCTGTATGTTTATAGTGTTTGGGGTAAAAGACTGAAAGTATTTGTAATGTAATTAAAAAAAAAACTTAGTTAGTGTTTTAAAATATTAAAGTAGTTAACAACAAAGGTATAAAGTTTAATCGAGTTTAGTACTACTTTTTTTACAGCTTGCGGGAACATCTACCATAGTCATATAAAAAACCTTTGTATATATTCTAATTTTTTTACTATTATTTTATCTTACCTGTTAAATCCAGATATAAAAATTGACTTCACTATATGTGATTAAACTTCCCTGTTTGTAATAAATTCCACATAAACAGTAAAACACACAAACACTTCACTTGAAACTATTAACCAAACTTAGTTTTTAAGTACACAGAGTTGTCAACAAACTTTTAATATAAGCCTTGATAATGTCTCATTAATCTTATCACTTTCGGATGTATCGTTTACGACTTGCGTCTTCACATTTCGCTGCACTCGTCGAACGCTGTATGTCACAACGTCGGAATAACACGCCCGCCTTAAACGACACCTTGCGGGTAACTAACTAACGAACACAGCATCGCCAGGGTTGAAATTTCTATGTATGCGTGGAACCTTGTAAGTAAACTCTGTATATACACTGTTCTATTAAAGTGTGAGTGATCCTAGATGCGTGCCAGTGATTTGAGTCGCGGTACCATGTTTTGTATGTGTGTCGCCGATCACCTACAGGTTTGGCTGTGAGAGTGCCCGGTACAGCCGGGGAAAAACGGACCGTGGCCCACCGCGCATGCTCAAGAAGCTCTGAAAAATAAAATTGTGTTTCGCGCTATTTAAATACTGATGCGAGAGACAGATTATAAAACCAGTGTGTTCCCTACAAAGGGGGTAATTTAACTGAATGGCGTTTTCATTAAATTCCACATGAATATATCGTTCTGTGAATGTCTTTATATATATTTTATTAGGTGTTTGATAATTTTCTGTCTTATTACGATGCCGCTGAAATAAATTACATTGCGGTAACCTCGTTCTCGACATTGATATTGGCTGAGAATAAATCAGTACATATATAGGACGACGTAATATATTTTAATAAACACGATAGTTCCAGTTTATTACTTAGCTTGTGTCTTATTCTGTTTACTTTCACTAAAAAGAAAGCTCCTTCTTATATGTTTTCCAAAACATGATTTCTTCTTAAAGATATTACTTGCTCATAGATTCATGCATTGCTTTGAAAATGGGCTCAGTAATTGAATGGTTTTAAATGTTTAAAGGTATATACTACATATTTTTTTTAATTAATTGACGTTTTGTTTTAGCAACTTTATACGTTGAACGTATAAAGTTGCTTTAGATTAGATAAAAGACCCGCTATGAAGGATTGGCTCGAGAGACATCACAGAAGCCTCTCAAACTGGCTGACGTAAGTGATTTCTGGTAAAGGATGCTAAGGAGAGCATCTGCGTCTCCGCAAGGGCCCAACACCTGCCGGGTGCCACGCCATCAATTTGATAGCCAGACCGTGGACACAACGACCCATACGCTGACAAAATGTCCGGCGTAAGGCGAGTCGAGGAGAAATCTCGTGGTGGACATCAGATGGGGGTTCTCTTGCTCGGTATCATGATTGCCATGTTGCGGAGCGAGTGTGCTTGCGAAGGAGATGGTGGAGCGGGACCAGCAGAGGTTTTAGAATTTTTCCTGGCCGCCAGCCCGGGAACGGGCTAGGCGCAGATGACTCGGTCGTTGGAGATCACTACACAATATCCTTCCTCCATAGGCGCAAGCCTGGGGGTGACAGGTGAGGCTACTTGTTACCCTAGCAGAAGTAGTCCGAGGTAGCAGCGGAAGCCCCATAAAGTGATTTGGCCCCATTTTTAAACACAATAGGAGCAGCAGGGTTCCTACACAGGAGGGGGCCATCTAGGAACCGTAGGTGGTCTGAGGTACTTCGGGATTCCAGGGATTTCCTTTCGAGGATGCACCTGGTTCCCCAGCTTCTATTACCGCGGCGGTGTGCGGTGCTTAGTCATGGTATCCGAGAGGATATCCACACAAAAAAAGGAAAGAAGTTAGTGTCATTAATATAATAATACCTAAATTAGAGAGTAAAGTAAGTGGTTTAGCTAATACCTTATTTACACAGACAACTTTTTGGTAGTAATGCAACTATGCATAACTATTACGCAGTCTATCTGTATCTGTTAGAAATTATTTTCCTAGCCTTTATAATTCCGAAGGTTAATTGGAGTGGGCTACTAGTTCGACCAGTTTTACCTAAATAACACTTTTTCTACATTGCGACTAACATCGAACCGCCGCAAGCCCTGAGGGCAAACAGAACTATACCATAACTGTTGGACAATTTACGACAATAGCAGCAAGAACATTTCCGGAATATAATTCTGTAGTGTGTTTGTAGAAAAGGTGTGAAGTAAGATAAGTAATTACTTAAATATGTTTGAGTTTACAAATATTTTTTATATATTAAGTAAAACTAAGAGTAGTTTTTGTTAAGAAATTATCATTATCTGTGTAAATTTTTTACAAAAAACACAATGGAATTTTAAACAACTGGACATGTTTTTTACCAAGTTTGCGTTTAAGTAAATGATAACCATAGAAGTATCTAACTTCAAGCAATGATAAAATTTTTCTTTTATTTTTAACATTCATTAGAATGCTGAAAAGAAAAGAAAAATATATGCAAAATATATTACATTGAAAGGTCTTAATGAGTTGCAAGGAGGAAAAAGTAAAAAAACCTTTGAAAATTTAGCATTCCAATTTAAACCTTTACATTGAATCCGAGGTCTCCAGTGTTATTATTATCCTTTAAGTCTGTCGAGTAGAAGTTAAAACTATCTTGTATTTGTAGTTCTACTTGCAGATAAGATTTATCAGTTTACACCATGGCAAAATTATATTTTTACACCTTCAGATGGCTTTATTCTAGAGCTAAATCTGAACCTTTCACGATGCCATAAGGCGAAACCGGTCAGGTGTAAAAATAAACAAATGAAATAGTGGAATAAGTGCAAGTGAGTTTAATTCTAGAATGTATTGCAACAAGTTCCATCAAGTGCCGACAGTCTATAGTATAAATTAGAGCTAAACAATTATTCTATACGGCTCTTTGGTAGACTCTGTAAAGCTCTCAAGGCTTATAAAGAGCAGGTAGTAAAAATTATCTTACATATCTGAGTAGTATTTATACAGTTTTACAAATCTTACACAGGTTTACAAATTTTACCGGTAACTAAATAATGAGATTCTGTCTCCAATCTCAAAGTGGATTAACTTTTACCGAAGGGACATATTTAAATTAGAAATTTCCCTTGATTTTTTATGCTACAGCGTGAACAAATGCACGTGATGAAGCTATCATGTTATGAGAAAATACAATTTGTTTTGCCACTCTTGGTTAGTTGTTGATTTGCGTCCATTTATCGGTCAAGCGGTTTGTTGGAATTAGCTTCGGTTGATGAATTGCACCTAAACAGTTGTCTAGTTTTTAACTTGTTATTTGATTTTCGTTAGAGCCGGGAATAGGTCTAACTCAAGACGATAAAAATTTCATATTTAGGTGATTAGAATGGAATGTATACTGGATAAGTAATTAAAATAACTTTTTACATTGTAACCAAAAAATAATATTTCTTTTAATGCCAATTTTAAAGTACACTTGTACAGGCTTACATTTCATTCATTCATTCATCATTTACAAAATATAATTCAAAATATGAGTTCAAAACTAGCTGTAGACCCGGTATTTTTTTGGATTTGATGACTTATATATCTTTTATCCTTTTATATTACGTCTAAGGCGTTTAAATGTTACTATGATGGCAGTTCGGGAAGTAACTACTATTAATATTGTTTTGATTAAAACCTCAAAAAATTAGGCATTTGTTTAAATACATTATAGAACCTACAAGCATTAAATATAAATAGAATAAGCAATTACAGAACTTAACAGCAATTAAAACGTCACTGTAATTGAAACCACACGCTCTCTCTGAAAAGGCTGATCAAAGCAGAAAAAGGACTGAATGGTTGACATCGTTTTACTTTGTCGAGTTCTAAATTAAAAACGAACTGCGAACAAAGCCCCTGGATATTAGATAACAGGTATCATCAATAGGCTTTATGCTAAACAAAGATGATGTAAGATAATTTTTCAAGTAAAAATTAAGAGTCAACTAGGCATTTGGATTATGAAAATATATAATGCACTTGCATTGACTGTCAGTACCTATCCGTCAACAGTTAACTTACGAGGTATTTTTTATATCTACGCACATATTTTTGTTAACTGATTATATATACTTATAATTGAAATATCTTTGAGTAAGTATTGTTTGTATATAATTAAATATAAACGTATTTTATGGTATTTTTCAAAAACACATTCAAAAAGAAAAGTTTTTTATCGTTGCATCCCAGACTGTGAAGGATTTAAATACATCTTTCCAATTGAAAGTTTTCTGTTCTTCAATTTAAATCACTACACGTACAATTTTTTTAGTAAAACTCGTTTTCCATGGATATGAATTGCATACGGTGAAATTCAATCCAGTGATTTATGCCCGATTCTGGTGCATGTTCTGCAATCACTGACTAGATAGTGTAAAGGTTCTAAACAGCAGCAATCGTCTCTGAATATTAACGACTGATATGTTGNAAAAAAAAAAAGAATATTAACAATATTGCGTAGGGCGTAGATACGTACAAAGTGATAGTATTCAACTATAATGTTACAGTACTGAATTAAAATTGAAACTCTGCAAACTAATGAAGTGAAATGGGAAACGAAATCCTTAATTCCCGGAATAATTCTGTTTAAATATTCTGAACATAAGCGATTTTTAGAAAAACAATACACATTTAGCATAGTAGCCTAATTGCAAAATCGATTTGTTATTTCGATAATATGTACAAAATACTATAAAACATTGAATATAGTTACGCCTGGTATATATACACCAATATTGTCTTCATCGATAAAAAATAGTTCAGGGTTGTACGTCAACGTACCGAATACTGAAATCGATTTTCCTAAAATATTCTCATGTAGAAACTGAAGCATGTGAGATGTATTTTGCTATCAAATTTAGGTAATGTGGTGCATAAAAATATAATGGATATAAAAAGAGGACAAAAAGAATACCTAGACTCAGACAGAACAACAATTTGGGGACACAAAATGTTGTCCAAAATGGGATTTGAACCTATGACACTTGGCGCAGTAGAAAGTGGCATCGCGACCGCTGAAATCACATGGCCAAATATGAAAGAACTATTTTATTAACATTTTCGAAAATTTAAGTTATTTTATAACTCAAATTTAAGTTTAGTTTATAAAAGGCAACACAGGACCGGTAGCTGTGGAGTACTTTGGGGAAGTTTTAAATCCAGTAGTAAACGTCTTTCAGCTAAGATTATAACTATTATGTTGATGATAACCTAACAGCACAATTATCACCAGGTTTTCTACTTGTTCATTTGTCGTATAAGCCATAAAAGTGGAATCAAGCAGTCAATTATATTCATTTAAACAATATTAAGAACTAAAACTGACGAGAGCCTCGGTGGTGCAGTGTAAGCGTATGCGACTGCTGTGCTCAAGATCTCTAGCTTAATTCCCGGGTTAGACCAAATATTACTACAAATCAAGTATTATTTGTTAAACTAGTTAAGTATTGATATCGAAACTTTATAGCTATGCACCTGGGCAAACTGTAGACTTTCTTCGATTATGATAAAAGTTTTTCTCGAGGTTGTCCGCAAATACTGTGAAGTTTCTTCTCACTGACTTATTGATGAACCTTGACAACAAATAATTTTCAACATCAACTTGAAAGAAACTCAACTAAGCCATATGGATAAAATAATAGAACCTTAATAATCAAAAAAATGAAATTCAAGTAAAAATATGGAATGAAAAGCAACCCATGGTCCAGGAGCCGGCTTAACCAATTATTATCTTTTGTTTCAAATCGTACCCGTTCCAAATTATACAGCTTTTTAAGTGTAGTGTAACAAAAAAACGCTGAATTTATTCATAAAACAACGTTGTGTTTGCCATTTATGTTGTGAATCGGCGAGCGTCGAGCCGTCAGTCAAGTGTCACAAGAACACCACGACACGGGCGCAAGCTTTATAAAGACTGACAAGTCTGCTAAAGTAACCATAGATTATCGGTATCCGTTCTCAATGTTTCCAAGGGTCAAAAACCTTCTGTAGTGTTAAATCAGCTATTCTAAAGACGTGTTATATTTTTAATGTGCTAACATAGTGATCTAATTTGACCCAAAATTGTGCTCGAAGAAAAATTAAAGGGGTTGGTACCCGAAGAAATGGAAGGGTCATATATACAATGGTATTTATTTCAAGATGTCCACGCAGAAAACGACATCGTAGTGGTATCACTTTAGTAGGACCGGATGACGTATGTTTGAAACACTTCAATTGTTTTAATTCGCTTTGTAAATACGAGTATTAAGAAACGTTTTGTGTTCTGTATGTATATTAGCTGACCCGGCAAACGTTGTTTTACCATAAGAATGGGTATTATAAAATAGAGGTTGGTGATAAAATGGTAAAAATTTTGGGTTGTATGTATTTTAATGCCACATTATAGAAAAGTAAAAACAAAAAAAAAATGTCCAAAATTTAAAAAAAATGTTAAGGGTGAACAATCCTTATCATTTAGAAGTATGAAAAATAGATAGTAGCTGATTCTCAGATCTACTGAATATGCATATAAAATTTAGTAAAAATCAGTAAAGCCATTTCGGAGGAATAAGGTAACTAACATTGTGACAGAAGAATTTTATATATAAGATTATTTATGTTTGAAGCATTACTGTTCTTAACAATAGCCAAGTTCGACTTTAACATTCTTTGACCTATTTATTAAGTGTGTAGATAATTAAACCTTCTTTATCATTTCCCGATAGAGTTAGAAGAAGATAAGCTTGTTGATGTCGCTTCATGTCATTTGCAGTGATGAGCTATGATTAAGGATGCTTTGTGTCGTTCATGAACATGGAATAAGGTTTAGTTTCATGACAGATTTATTGGTATATTATCCTTAATATATTAATAAATTCGTTGCTTAAAGACTTCTGTAATCCACATAGTAGTGGTTAGGTTTGGTATTTTTAACGTTTAGGAACTTCCACTCTAACCTTTAAGATGTCTCATTTACTTCAGACTGGCTTCTAACTGAGTCGTTAGTGTATAGCGCGTAAGATACTTTTAATTACTTATCATTAAATGAAGAAAGAAAACGTGTTGTCTCCTGACCAGCTAAAGGGCTAGCCAATAGTGCTTCATATTCTACCAATAGTGTTCCTTCGTAAAATTTACTTTCATCCTCCTACACACATACACACACACATTCATACTACACACAAGGAGGATTAACTACACTCCACAATGCTTTGTTTCCTTTTTTATTTTACTGTTTTATTTAATCTTTAATTAGTTTTTTCATTACTTCGTTTTATACATATACAATGAAATGTAAGAACTGTTTCGTTTAGAAATCTAAAGAGGAAGAGCGCCGTCGTTTAAGATACAGATATTTAGTTATCTAGTTTAGACGCGGATGTTCACTGATTTGTGAATTTGTTAATATGTAAGTATCTGAAAACGACGTATTGTAGACATAAGAATTTATTGGTACAAAAAAATTAGTATTATAAAAAAATATTATTAAAATATTATTATTAAAAAAATATATTCTATAATACTAGCACTTTATTATCCGCGAGGTTATGGGAAAAGAAGTATAGAAAAGTGAAACCTATTTTCTGAGCAGAAGTTTGTTTGACAGTGGACTAATGTTCATAAGAAACAAATACAAAAAAATATTTAGGTATGCACAGGGAGTACAAAATACGTAGCCACAACATATTCTTGCCAGTCCCCAACCCGCACTTGGCCAGCGTGTTGATTGATGATGCACAGGGAGTGGATGATTTTATACTGATTCTATAGACATCAAATATTCACCGGCAGCTTGTATCTGATACAGGACATAGAAGTGTCCACGTTTGCGCCCAGCTAAAATTGGATAACAAAACCCAGATGACCAAAATACTGTACTACAACTATCATCATCAATCCTCTTTAACAGGCTATTTCAGGATATGGGTTTCTCTATATAAAGGAAGTTTTAGCCTACTGTCCAACAATATTGTACCACTCGTCTATCACAGCTGTCTTGAGCGCTTCTAAGGTCGTAGGGGCTGTTATTCTCGCTCGGACATGTCTTTTCAGATTGTCCCAAATGTGCTCAATTGGGTTAAGATCCGGGCTGCGTGACAGCTATGGAAAAACTGTAGTTCCATGTTCATGTGTAGAAATACCTTCCTTAGTGGAACACTATTAGTACTACGATGTCAACTAAAATGTAAACTGAGAATTGAGAACATTTGATAAGTGTAAGTGTATAGTAACTTTCAGAAAGCCTCATAAATAGAAGTAGAAGTGAGTTTGAAACTCTCTATAGTCTCTCTCTCTCTCTTTCTTTCACCATCACCATCACCAGATATATGAGTTACTGTTAGCAAACAAACATTGAAAAAACTCAGATTACATGGACACCTTAGAAACTAGGCAATTAAAATTTGCGTTGCCGACCTTTGTGCTGAACGGCGGCCTTAGTTCTTGATGGTTTTATGGTTCTAAAAAAAGCATACAATAGTAGATTACGAATAATTAAAGTGAAGGAGATATCGGGAAGTTACGGCTGGTGTCCAAGCGAAAAATGTTTCGGAGCACTCCTCTAAAGTTCTTACTAGTAAACGCGCAGTAGAAACGAAATCAGAGTACTTAAAAAAATAATAAGGCCATTACCCCATTGCCTTAAAATCTAAACGTTATTTTTATGAAGGCGCAGCATTTTATTCCATAATGTAAGCGGAGCACTCGTGTTAAACAATAGCTATCGAAGATTGAAGCGGTCCTCTCGTTAACTCAAAGATTCAGATTGGCATTGTTAGTGTGCACGTAAAGTATAAGCATTAGCGGTTTGAAAATGTTAGGAAATGTTTTTACCGTGGGAGAGCCACGCTTAGGCATGAATGGGCCGTTTCGACCGTAGTAAAACCACGACCTCACAGAAAACCAGTTTGAAACAGCGCTTACGCTGTGTTCCACCGAGTGAGTGAGGATACCGAAGGTCCAAACCCCAACCCCTTACTCCAGCCACCACCCCAACCCCCAAAGGCAAGCAAAGCATTTGTGACGCCTCTGGCGTTAGTGGCTGCTAGTGTCCATGGGCGGCGATGATCGCTTTCCATCAGGCGATACATCTGCTCAGCTGCCCCCTATTCCATAAAAAAGAAAACAGAGAAGAGCAACTCCCAAAGACTTGTTTTCATTGTTCTAAATAAATAAAATTAGAAATCTTAACCCAACTTTAGGTTGTGTGGTTTAAAATGATCGAACACTTGTTACTAAATCGTGTGTTTACTTTGAAAATTTTTATGTAACACCTATTGAAATTTGTTACAAACTAATAATCATAAATTATTCAAAATGAGTTTTTTAAATATTTCTTTCCTTTATTCATATCAAATTAACTGTTGGGTATAGGAAAGTAAGACCAATGTCCAACAAAGGACTAATAATTATAGCTTAAATTTATTTATTTATATTATTATTATTATAGACACTAACTTTTGCCCGCGTCTCGACCAAGAGAAATAGGTATATGCCTTTCCTACAAAATGAAATAATATAAATGCCAACTTTCGATAAAATCCGTACAGTGGTTTAGCCATGAAAATATAATAGATAGAGTTACTCTTGAACTTAGGATATTATTATAGATAGTATTACATATTAATAAAACAAGAATACATATATATCTAAAATCGCTTACCGTTTATACCTAAACGACCGATTCTCCAAACTTTGAAGAGGTTTTTGTATTCAATGCCACTCAGGGCTTGGCAACCGCGTGTATCAACCTGTATTATGTAAGCGTTTAAAGTTAAATAGGCTTTTTATAGCCTCCTTCCTTTGTACACGAGATGAATATGATCATAACTCAACCAATAACGTCACTGTCTAGCCTTTGTATAAGCATGTGTTTTATCTTACACACGCTGTTTTAAAATGTGGTAAAAAATATGAAAGAAATACATAGTAGGCGTAAATACTTTATTTTTTATAATAAATCCATACTTCCACAAACTTCCAAAAACCTGTTGAACTAGTAGCCGACCCCAAATCTTGGGCATAATAAAGGCTAAGAAGAAAATGAAAACGAAAAAGATGAAATCCATACTTCCACATCGAAAGTAATTATGTATGTCTTATGCGCTTTCACGATTAAACCCGTGTACCAGTTTCGATGTAATTAGGCATGAAGATACAAAGGTTCTTAGTTTACCAATAATAGGAATATTAGCTATTCTTTAGCGCAATAACCGATATTCACGCGGGTGGCGTGCCACAGGCAAAAGTTATTGTAGTATAAAATATACATAAAAGTTTGCACGTGACTATAGTTTTCACGTATTTTGGTTGATACATTTTACTACGTTACTAATATCATTACAGTTTCGGAATCTGTGTTTAAAAGTGTACGATAAAATATATCTCATAGAATAATGATGTTCATCGTCATCAACAATAGATAGATAGAAATCTCTTTATTTGTTCACGGTATTACAGTTTCAACAACTACAGTTTAACTGTCTTTAATTACAGTTTTAGACTGATGGTCGCTGGAGCCAACAAGAGTGGAGATCACGATTAGGCAAACGCAGTGTAGGGCGCCCTGAGGCACGATGGACCGACGACTTGAGGAAAGTGGCTGGCGGTGGATGGATGCGGACTGCCCAAGACCGGGATGGTTGGCACTCTTTAGGGTAGGCCTTCGTTCAGCAGTGGATGGCAATAGGCTGTAGTAGATTATAGTCTTAAAAGAGAGTACAGGAAATGACAAATATGTAAAGTGCAAAGGGCGGCCTTATTGCCGAAAGCAGTATCTTCAAGACAACTTTAGGATGGATCAAAATGTATCAGAGAGACTGTAGCAGTTGACGGTGCAATGAGCAGCTATGTAACTGAACGATAAATAATAATAATAATAAATATTTTCGGACATCCCAACACACATCGCCATCTAGTCCCCAACAAAGTAAAGGTTTTTGGGTACTAAGCGACCGATATAAATACACATATACTTTTTTTTTAAATGCATACATATTATACATAGAAAACATCTAAATTCCGAAATAAATATTTGCAGATCATACAAACATTTGGTCCGACCCGTGAATCGAACCCGAGACTGTAGCACAGCAGTCGCTTACGCTACGAGGCAGTCAATATACAACTGAAAGTACCTAAGTTGTGAATTTTTCTCTTTAATTAAAGAAGGTATTATTAAAATTAGTAGTCTTTGTCTTTATTACATACATTCTCTTTCTATGTAAAGGCTTAAAAAAATCTTAGTCTAGTTTATGTCACCCGGGACATTATTATAAATCTATTGACACCACATTTATTAAAACTTCAATAGTTCACGCGCTACGGTGTTGTATACGAACGTAATTAATAAACGAAACGCGATACTTTTTGAACACACTGCGTATATAGACTGCTAACTCTATTACTTTCTCTTTTTTGCTCCATGGCTAGATAAATAGCAAATAAATTTATAGATATATCAAGATGTATTGGTATCTTACAAATCAAATTGGCGTTTTGTCGCATTGGCTATTTTGATCTGAAATATATCCTCTTTGATTAAAAGTTCCAACTTCAAAGTTAATAATCCATTTAGCTGGTATATTTGAGTTTCGAAAACAGTCATTCATTTGTTTTTTTCTCATTCGTTTTTTTTGGCGTCGCTCATCACACAATAGAAAATATTGAAATATCGCTTTAAGTACAAGTTCCATCTTGGCACCAGTGCTGCATAAACGGCTTGAAGGATTAGCGATGTGTATGGTGATGGTGTCACAGTAGAAAACACTAACGTTATCTTCCTGATGTTTTGACCCTCATAACAAGCAATGTCCACGGACGCAGACCAAAGTCGATAATAAAGAATTACAGACTATTGTGACCAACGACCAGTTCAGAATTGACTGCAGGTTTCGCTGTAAGTGATTAAACTATCTTAATCTATTTGAAGCAAATAGCAAACGGTAGGTACCTCATGAATTAAATGAAGAAAACCAGCAAACGTGTTGCGTGTGTCTGGTGGTAATCGTTTACCATCAGGCGATACGTCTACTCGTTTGTCCCTCATTTTATAAAAAAACACGTGTTGACTGCTGCGTTACATGACTCGATTGGCAAAATAATGTAGGGAATTTTTAATCAGGTCATTACCTGTGATTAAAAGTGAATCCTGTTCGATTATGGGAAGCGCTTGCTTTTTTTTTCAGCTAAATCCTACCCTACAACCAAAATTAACTCAAAAAAAGTTACTTGTGAGGGTTTGGTGGACAAGTGCCAGTGTCGTTTTGTCAGCTTTGTCTGCAAACCATGATGGAAGAACTAGCTGCTAGACAACTGAGACTGTTCGATCGCTCTAGACCACTGCTACTTCAGGACAACGCAAGACCACACACTGCACAACAGATGGCCGCAAAACTGGAGGAGCTGCAATTGTGATGTCTACAACAGCCATGGTTCTACCTGGGCCTTGCTCCAATAGATTACCGTTTTTCCCGAAATTTGGATAGCTTCTATGAGTTCGCAAAATTACATAGGTAACGGTACATACTTTGATTAAATAACTATAGTTTACAAAAAAAATACTCCCTCCCATACAAAACGCAATTTTTTTTTTTTTTTCTTATGCTACTGAACCTATACCATGAGTATGGCCTTTCTATATCTGTGTTGTTTCTCAGTCATTCCAGTTCCATCATCTATGCCTCTCGCACTTTTTTTCCGCATACTTTGTCTTTCTCTTATGCGTCGTCTTTCTTCTACTCTATGGGTGGGACTCCCATCTATCCGTTTTAGGAAACCTATCTATCTATAAACTTTATTTTCTTACATCTAGGAACACAGGGTAAATAAGTTTGGGGATCCATTTTTGTTTACATTTTTGTTTTCTTATGCCTACTAATTACATAATAATAATTTATACAGTTTTTCTAATTTGTTTTTACTTTTAATTTTAGATCTTATTTCTATGTACTTAACTATTTATACAGGCTTTCATTTTGTTACATATTTACATTTATCGTTCTTTTTCACAAAGATTTATCCTTGCATCTATTTACGTTGAGTTTTTACGTCTTGACTCTTGTTACAATATATTATGTTTGTTTTATTTACTACATCTTATTCTATCTTTTTTATTACTATAATATTTATATGCTTATACATTATATCCTTAAAATATAAGTTAACCATATTTTTCTTAACTATTACGATTTTTTACTATATCAATGATCTTTGTGCAGTGCTCTAATAATACAGTTTCCCTGTCCCGCCTTCCGCAGAGCTCCTTCCAGCTTTCGACTTGGGCATTTTTGGCTTCTTCTAAGCAACAATTCCTCCTCCTCCTCCTCATCTCAACGAGTTCTTCGGTCCACCATGGCAAGGTAAGTGTTTCTGTATTCTTTTTGTGTGGTATTGTCTGTCTGCGTGTTTGCGTTATTGCCTCAGTGTAGGTCTGGACTGTGTATTCGAGTTGGTCGTGGCGTGTTATTGTTTCTAGTGTCTCTGTAGTGAGGTACATGTCGGACTTAATATGGGTCAGTTTCTCATGAAACGGACTCCTATTAGCTTTTCGTGTGTTGTATATGCGTGTGGTACGTTGAATTTGTGTTCCTTTTGTTTTTTGTAAGTGTATGTGAAATGTAATGCCGTTATGATCCGAGCTCGTGAGATCTTCCTCTATCTTCCAGTTTTTCACATCCACATGACTGCTGTACCTTTTGTCTCCTCTGATTTTGTCGAAAGCTGGAAGGTCCCCGACGCTCAAGACGTGCAGCCCGAGTTCCCCAAGTGCACCGCAAAACTGCTCTCCTCTTCTGCCTTCGCTTGGGCTACCCCACCTTAAGTACCGATGTGTTGCTCCAATGACAACCTTAGCAGTACGCTATGGATGCCCGGGCCAGTGTGTCCCACCTCCTTTTAATCGGGCATTCTTCGCTGAAGGCGTTGTGCATCTTCTCAATTCTTTTAGCCAAGGTGCAGTTTCGGCATATGGGAGGCTCTCCTGTGAGTCTTTCAGGGCACTCCACTCTAAGATGTGGGCCTCCGCAGTGACTGCAAAGGTCCGCCGGTTCTTTGCACAGTCGCCGGCCATGTCCGTATTCCAGACACCGAGTGCACTGAACGAGCGGAGACTGATCTTCAACCCTTACTCTTTGGAGGTCGACTCGAATTGACCCTCGGTCCACTGCTCTCCGCCAGATCGTCGGCGAAACCGTAAGGACAATGTGACAACAGTGAGGGTTTCGAGCTCTCCTACGGTATCTAACTACCACCCGGTCATTCTCCTTTCCAAGGCCACAAAAAATCTCCCCATTCTGGTTCCGAAGGGCAAGGAGAATGTCCTCATCACTGTGCACTGACAGTACATCCTTCAGAAGCAGAAGCGGATCCTTGTTTTCTATGTCCTCGACTATGAGGCGGTCCCCCTTCTCTTTCAACCTTTCCTTGAGTTTCTCCCGCTCCTCCTTTGTGCTGCAGCCCATTATGATTTTCCAATCCTTGGCTCTGCGCACCCTTTCTACCTTCACCTATCCTTCCTTTGCATCCACAGCCCTTCTCACCTCCTCGAGAACAGCGTCGCCAGTAGCCTGATCGTCATTGGATGTGATCATGATTGAGTGGAGACCTGTCTGCTCCACTCTTGGTTTTGGGCCAGCATTTGCCAAGACGCTGGCGTATGTGCTCTCCCTCAGAATAGCTCTCTGGTCTTCCATCAGCCCCTGGATAGCTTTCAGCTTTTCGCTGTTCGCTAGCAGGAGCCGGCCGTTCTCCTCGACCTTGCTAAGGATTGCGCTCGCCTCTATAGTGGCACAGGCCGGTGTTGGTGGTGGCACCTCTCCTGGTACGCTGATTTTATATGTAAGCACCCAACACAAAACAGCCCAATAAAACGGGTAGGTAGGTTTGGCTACAATGTCCTCCTTTTTAGTCTTATCGAAATTATCGTGTATTAATAACACACCCCTACCTTGACTATATTAAAAATGCCCATCAACATGTAATGTACATAAATAACACACATTACTTTGGGAATATTGTGACAGTCTCTAATTATATTACCAGAATAATTTATTACTTAACCACTACTTGCGTTCAGACACATTAATGACTTACATATGATTGTGACCATCACTTAATGTGTCGTAAGTGTAAATTACGTCATAAAACATTCATCAAGTAATGGTGCCCCGCATAAAAAATATACAATTACTTTCATAAAAAATATACGAACTTTATGTTATACTAGCGTTTGCCCGCAGTTTCGCGTCCACGTTTATTTCGGTAATCTTAGTAAAGATTAGCCTGTCTTTTCTCAAGAAACAAAGTATCTCCAGATCATAACTTTCAATGAAATCGGTGCTGCGGTTTAGCCCTGGAAGCATAACAGATAGACAGAGTTACTTTCTAATTTATAATATTACAAGCTTTTATTAAGTTTCACCAGTCTCGATATTTGTCTGTAATCAAATCTTGCAAGTCAAATTTGATCCATTTTACGAATTTCGATTGACCTGAAATTTGAAATATACCTTTTATTCTTATGACAATGCTATAACATATAATCGGTATTATTAATAATCCGAAATGGCTGCCGTAACAAAATGGCAGCGTACATATTTCTGAACAACCCACCCAATATGGGTATCAAATGAAAGGGCTTAAAGTTTTTTTTTTTAATTAACAAGTAATATGTTTTGTTGTTAAATTAATCACTTGTTAGAATTTCAAGAACGGTTTTTAAATGTTCATTTTAGTTTATAGACTAGCATTAGGCTACATTGATTTTATTTTTACTTTGTTCAATGTTTACACCTCGACGGTTCTGAGCTTATTTTTGAACACTCACGAATTCAAAGATAAATATTTAAGATGCTAAGTGAAATCTTAAAAGCTAGATTTTAGATGGATTGGCTGTATTATCTAAGCAAATGCTTCTAAGGTTATTTAACAATATAAATTTAGTCTATACTTTCGAAAATTTTGATAAGTAATATCTTTATTAATATAATAAAGATGAAGACTTGTTTCTATTTGATTATTTGTTTGAACGCGCTTATCTCTCGGCGTATCACTATGATAAAGTTTACCTAGGTCACTTTATGCACTGGGATTGAGGGTGGCAAATAATTTCGTTCAGGACAGGGCCTGGTAACGCACGCGTCGATTCGGGGAGGATAACATGGTCCTGGCCCTCCCATAGTAAGGCGCCAGAGGTCCATCATCGGGGTGTTTTTTTAGTGGAAACACCACATACTCCTGGCTCCTGTGTTTCCGAGGAGCTGGAGATCCGAAGGGATTTTTCATCCCGTCAACAAAAAAATGTTATCTTATGCAGGTCTTCATGTAACTGCTAGGATAAGTTTATTTTTTTGAATTGATATTAATGTACTAGTAAAAGCAGATAATGTGGCAAGTCTGTCATTCTTACGTCTCTCAATTTCGATGAATATTAAGATTCAATTGATGGATGATATGTTGTAAGATTTTTTACATATGGGCCTGACAAGGTGACTCTACCCCGCCTGATGGAAAGTATAAGCAAAATCTAAGAGTGGTGGTCATTATACTCTTTGCGAATATAAACAATGCAGCATAGTATCCGACACCCTGGCGGTCTTGTGATGCTAGGTGGCTAGTGATGATAAAAGTACCCTCCGGTCAAGTCGGCTTGTGCGTGTTGAAATCAGCGGCTTTAATTGACTTTTTATATTAATGATTATTATTAAAAAATATTAGCTAACATTATTTCATTTTATTAGACACGAAAAGGGCTAAAACTGCTATTAGTATAAAGGCCTTAAATAAAAGAAATACTAGCTAACCCACGCAACTTCGTCTGCATCACTTTATAATTGTGTGTGATCTAAGCGTGATGTTAATCATCCTATGTTAAGTACGCCAGCAAAACCCTCATTAAAAAAATCATAATAAAATCTATTTAATAGTTCCGACATAAGTCGTGATCAATAATGTGACACAAGATTTATAAATATAATCAGTATATACTATTCATCGTATATACTATTTTGCGATACAAGCTCAATACTAAAAAATTTAAACACACTCAAAATCACACTTCAATCATAAAGTAACCCATTTGCTCAATACAGCCCTTTAACTTATTATACTACGAACTTCGAATGCATTTTACTACACCTGTCAACTTGTAAGTGGATTATGAATTTGTAATTACTCACTCAGTAACTTCTCGAGTGAGATGTCTTTGTCCTCAGTAATTCTTAAAATCCGATATGAATAAAGAATTTCATATAGTCTGTCAAGCAGATACTATTTATTACCTTAATATACTATGTAATAAGTTTCTCATACCTTTCAATTAATTGTATCTTACTGTACTCTAGTAGCAAATGCAAATTTCTAAAAATACATCCTCCAAATGCTGTTTCCGAAATTCAGATTATATTATAGAAATATACACAAGAATTTCTCTTTTAAAAGTATTAGATGAAATGTCACCTTTCCCATTTATTCCGAAGTTGTCACCTACACTATCCGTACTAATATTACAAAGAGGAAAGATTTGACTGTTTGCTTGTTTGCAGTGAATAGGCTCCAAAACTATTGAACCGATTCGTAAAATTCTTTCAGCACCAGAAAGGCAAATCATCGCTGAGTAACAAAAACTATATTATAATTGCAAAAAAGTTAGGGATCCGTATGAAAACTTCGATAATGAAGTCCACGGTGTAAAAAAGTACCCACAAATTCCCTATATTGCGTGCGCTGTAGAAAGTACTTCCGGTAGACCAAAACGTTGTACTACGATTTTATAATATCAATAATCAAAAACAAAACTTTGATTAAATACCTATAACTTCCAGTGTGAACTCGGGGCAGGCCCTAGCAGCCCGCCACGGCTAACTTAAACATAACTGAACAAACTATTAATATAGCTATAAATAGTAGTAGATAGCTAAAACGACACGATAGCACGATAATTAGAAGGCAAGCTTGAAACAAAACCCATACCAATCCACCTGACTAGCATGGTATTGTAGACCAAAACCTTCTACCTGAAAAGAGGCCTATTTTCTTACAGTTACAAACTTACTAAGACTCTGTAAAGGTCATAAAAGAATCTTTATTCTAAGTAGTAATCTTTATTATTCGGTATATATATAAAACGTTTTCATTTTCTTTCTTTATATTCAATATTTGAGAAACTAATATTAAGAAGATCTACAGATCCTATCAAGAAAACATCCTCGAAGAAATATAATTAAATTGTCATGAACTTTACCTTTAGTCTTGATTTATTAAACAAGAATAAATCATAAATAATAAATTGTAGCTATAACTTCATTACTCCCGAATCCAGTTACTCAGACACGCTTTTAATATTTAGAAGGAAATGAAAGTTGAAAGCTTCATCATAACGCTTATAAACAGGTATAAAAGCAAGCCGACAATCACGAGCTTCGGACAATACCTGGCAACGAATCACGGAATAGCGCTATTTGTAAATAATCAACACATTTCTATTCGGAGGGAGGCCCAGCCCAAGGGATAGGGAAGGATGCGCGAAGAATCAAATATGGTATAAGAAAAATAATCTATAAAGAAACTTAGAATTTTATTTTTAAATATATTGTATTTAGTCATATCCATAGCCGTCAATTTTGTTGTTTCTTTTACGTACATAAAGTAATAAATAAACTTATTTGCAAATAAACTTTACCCTAAGCAACTCGTAGAGCAAACAGTAGTATTTCCAGGTCAATATGACTTTTAAGAAAAGATTATAGACCTTAAAATCCAGTAACTCACTTGTGAATCTTATCTTAAATCCAAGGATGACTGTACTCTTTTAGTAAATACATCATCCTGATTACATAAAGCCAGATCAGACATTCTGATTATGAAAAAAAAAACATCTGTCGAGCTGACTCTGTTCGCCCCTATTGTTATTAGTACGTAATGACTAGTAGTAAACTTTAGAGTTCTAAAACTCGATAGGTTGAAAAGGTAGCTAGATAATAATAAGACAAAATGTCCACTTAAGGCTGTCAGTAACTTGTTAAAATAACGATAACGAGGTTGATTGGCTTATGGAAATCGAATTTTGTGAGGTGTTGAAAGAAAGGAATATTTAAAAGTGTAAGTAAATCAGTAAAGTAATCATTGCAATAAATTTTCCTCAATACGGATAATAAAGGAAGCTTTGTTCGAGAGTCTAATGAGCTAGTAAATATAACAATGAATTATTTATAAGGGAATGCAGACCTTAGTTAAAATGCTTATTCTATGAATTTAAATTTAAATTCTCTGGAGATGTTCTTGGATTATAATTTGTATAGACTTTTTTATTTCTAGCATTTCATTTTATGAATTACCAATTTTGAGTTTTACACAGATATATAAATAAAAAGTCATATTTTAATCAAATCACAACGAAATTTTAAACTCCTACGTCTTAACATCCACAGGCTTTGCGTAAAATATTCATTATACAGAATGAATTTTAATTCGAGTAAATCCTTTAAGCTCCGTGATTTGCTGCTGATTTCAAAAGGGGCCTGAAAGTCAGTTAGTCAAAGATTCCCCTTCAGGAAAATATGCTATAATTTTTGCGTGTATTTTTCGCTTTATTCATACAATACTGGCTCAGTTGCTAAGGAGTGACCGTATGGGTTAACACACTGTAAAATTAAATATTGACTTTGACAATACAGTACATCTGAGGGGTCTGTTTGTGGCGATCTATAATATTAATCTATAAGTTTAATTTAATATTCAAAGTTTGCACTTAGTGTCTTAATTGAATAAATGATTTTGAATTTGAATTTGAATTAAACCATTCCAGCATGGTCAGTCTTTAATGGGATTCTTCAGATTTTGAAACTCTCCGGGTTTCGGATCTGAACATCTTTAGCAATCATTACGGGTAGTTGGAGCTCTAATAAGTCCGAAAACTGTCTTTCTATAAAACTTTGATGTCGCTTGTACTTGGTTTTTGGAGCTTTGATGGCAGTTGCTTTCCATTAAAAAACAAAGTTCAGTCGTATCGTAGAAGGCTTAGGTTTCAACGTAATTGTAGAAAAGAGTCAAAAAATAGGATTAAGACATAATATTTTGCACAAGTCGTAAAGTATCTAACATTTAGAATACCTAATTCAAATAATATATAATATTAATTCAAGGCTGAAATTTAATTAACATTCACATTAAACATGTTGGCTACTAAATAGCAGGGTACCTAAACTATAAACGAAACAATATTGCAACGCTAATCTACGCATTTCTATTGTAGGTACCGATTGTCCCAAGTTCTTAGACGAAAGGACCAAATGGGCAAAATTAGGCAAAATGTGAACACAACATAGTTGAATGATGGGGTTCTATTTGACAGAAAATGTTTCAAGTATTGGGAATTCCAAGAATCTTCATTTCGGTTGGATACTATCGTATATTGATTTGTGTCACGAACTTTACATATAGCATTGATTAATACGACAGCCGATATAATTTATGTTGTCACATAGCAATTGACAAATAGATATTTTTCTGAAATACAATTATTGCTTCTGCTGATTTTTTAACATATACTAGTAACTAGTTGTTTTATGTTGATTTAAATTGCAGCATTTTAATGCAATACTATTTATTCTTCTATTTATTCTTCTTCCTGCTTCCATGCATGCTCTGTACTATTCTAAATACAGCGAGAGAGCGTCCTATTTATATTTACCTCATCCATATAATAGTAAAACTACAACCTGCTATATCAAATTCAAACGCAAGCAGGTAGCGTGATAATGACCAGTTATATCTGCAATTATAATAATACCACGTCGCCTAATTAGCAGGGTGACCCGTTCTACTTGCACGTCATAATGTTATGAGTAAAGCCAGCTAATATTACATACGATTTGTATCAGATTTCTTTTACAGTTGTTTATACTACATTAAGAATATTTACAGAAATAAATTGGGAGATGTGTAGTGTGTGCAGTGTTTCGGTTCAGCTTACTTTACACATGGAATGGTGAAAACGAAAATAGGAATTTGGAGTTTAATTTACTGGTAAAATATTGAACACGAACATATATTTGTATTACATCGTATTGGATATGCTTTTGTGTGTGACAATTTTTTTAAAGATAATTCTAGAACTAGGAATATTCTTGTAGTTTTTTAGTCTATTCTCCATGTTCAAAGTGTTTTTAAAACGGATACAATTTATTATTTTATGGCGACTTCCACATACAACGCAATAACATAAACACGCTACAGCGCCATCTCCCAAAGATACGTCAAACTAAGGAGTAACGAAGGAAACTAAGAAACTACCGATTCTAAATCGCTCAATAGAAGTTCTCGCACCGATTAGCAAATATTCAACTTCCCAACATAAACCGTTGGGCATTGGCCCGCCTGGTTAGAGGATCCTCCCTTTGTGTTGGAGGGACAAGTGACCCGTTTCTCCACAATGTCATAATTTATTTGATGTATGTTTTTCAAGTCTAATATATATATAATTATACTTCTTAAACTGTACGTACCTTACGCGATATCTACGTAAGTTTTGAACCAATTTTTCTATTCTAAAACAAAAGCAGTCGCAGCGAAAAGCATCGCAAAAAAATTGAGATCTGCATCTCAATCTTATTGCACCGTTTTTTGATTTTTTTCGTCGTTTATGTAAGTATGCATATTATTCTTTTGAAAGTATGACGGAAATAATCATGTAATAATAAAAAAACAAGAAATACATAATATGAAATCCTGAGTGAAAAATTGTTACAAAGTTATTCGTAGGTCATGTATTTGTAAGCAGGTGCATCCAAAATCGTGGCTGTTCGAACCGGTGTGTCATAATGTGTGCCGTCAATTTCGGTTTATGACGTCGCGCATCGTCGCTTAGGGTGCCTAGCGGAGCGGTGAGACTGTTGAGCTGCAGTGACAGCGATTGGCAAAATAATTTTACGTTTGTTGGTTTTTACGACAGTTACAGGCTACATTATTGGAAGTCAGTGCTCTTAAATATACCGACAACTAGTTCGATCTTTGAATTCAGTTCGCTGCTCGTACGTTCAGTTCAGTAGAATGGACTAAGCATCATGCATTTTGCAATTTCCGGCACCTGAATCATCTGCGGTATCTAGCCCGTTCCCGGGTAGCCGAGACTGAGAGAGTTCTAAATCTCTCACGGTATCGCTCCACCTTGACAAGCATAATTTAATTGCAGAAAGAGATGGTGTAATTCCACCTACTCTCACTACGCAATATGACTGCCATTTATGTTACCGAGCGAAAGAACCTCCACTCCGATGGACGCCACGAGATCACAGGCAATTGTGTATGACAATTTTCGTACAATTATTATGCGTCATTATATGGCTTTTTGACACGCACTCTCAAACACACACAACAATATTATAGTAATAAAGGTTACTTGACGGGGAGTGCCTTGTGCCTTTACCAAAGTCAATGGTTTCCGGGACACAATAGAAAAATGTCAATGCTAATGAATTTGTTTGCATGTATCGCTCTCTCCGCTCCAATATCTCACCCTAGACTATATATTTTTACGTAATAGTTAAAAATTTAACTTATAGATGGATTGAAAAATATTTCAGCGTTTCAAAGGAATTAATTTAGAATTTTTATAGATGGACATTACAATTTAGACAAATTTAGCGACATCTCAAATGCTAGAATCCATCATGCCGCTTAGGCAACAGACAAGACATTCCAAAACATGACTTTCTGTCTAAAACAGCCGGGTTAACAATTCAAGTTATTATATCAAAAAGAAAAATGTCAGAAAGCTTCGTCCTATAACTATTTCTCGCCATTTACTTGAAATCGTCAGAATTGATAGGTAAATGATCTTCTGAAGCGTCGGTTTCCAAGTCATTTTGCCTTTAAAGATACTAAAAGTACAAGATTTTTGAAAGAGTTAGTGTTTTTTGACAATATTCGTATGCTAAATAAATTGTATTTCAATGTTAATAAGACATTGAATAAAAACATGAATGTTTAATCTCCCTAACGATTAGACTGGCATTGAAAGCAATGCGAAAAATCTTACCAACAGAAACGCTTTGAGCTACTATAACAGATCCAGTATAGCAAGATCCCTCACATTGATATGCCCATTGAAATTTACTTCACAATAAGTGTACTAGGCTTGATTTGTGAGGTCATTTAGCTTGGTTCATTCTAGGTCATTGTCCTGTATGTTCGGCAAATTCGGACTCCTATATAATCTGATTACTATAATAACATTCGTTTCGACTTCTAAAGAAGCCTTGTAATAGATTTTAGAAGTATTTTTGTTCATGTTATTGAAAAATAAATATAAACCTATATTTATTAACGTTTTTCAATCGGTCATGGCTCATAATTCATAAACGAAGGTATTCATTTCAATTCATCGTTGATTAATTTCTTTTATATTGAAAAAGAGCTCGACTTTTAAAGTTCTTATTTATAATAGAAACTTAAATTAACTTTAAATTAATAAAATCAAAATTACCAATGAATTTCAACTAGATACTGTCTTTTTTACTACGCTGGGAACAAATACCTATTTCAATTGCTGGATAGAGTCTACGATCGCTATTAGAGTAACGAAATAATTATTTTTGTAATTATTCGCGAGATAAAGTTCATTTGATAAATTTTACTGACTGGGATAAGACTTTTATTACATTTATTGGGGCTTACGAGATCCCTTGCATTGATATGCCCATTGAAATTTACATCAGAATAAACGTATAAGGTTTGACTTGTGAGGTCATTTAGCTTGGTTCATTCTAGGTCATTGTCCTGTGTTTTCCACGTCTCTTATCAATCATGCTTGGCGCCTATTTCCTATAGATAAGTTCAAGCTGACTGTAAAGAATCACTTCATCAGCAAGGCGATTATCTGAACGACAAACAGTCATGAGCTTAGGATGTTATTTTATTATATACACATAAACATCTTTCTTCAGTAATTGAGATTAACTATTAAGAACTATGCGTGGGGCAGGTCGCTTTCTTCCCTCTAATATGGCGGGGGATACAATGGCTGGTGCTTGCGTCGTACTCGTGAACGGGTGCTGCTTGGGGTGAATGGTCGTCCTAGTCAACGAAGCTTTAGCCAATACTATTCATTTAGTTCGTTCAACTACAACTTAGATAGGTAAATAGATAGAAGATAGATAGATAGATAGAAAACTCTTTATTAGCACACTATAATATTACAGTTAGAAGACAGTACAAAAAATGTGAAACGGAATGTACAAAGGGCGGCCTTATTGCCAAAAGCAATCCTCTTAATCTAGTTACGAATTATTTTTAATAGTAGATTTTGCAGCTGAATATAAGTAGATGTACACCTTGAATGATTTCTATGTTTAAGTTTAAACCTTAAATGGTAACACTGAGTGATATTTTTTGTAGTACTTTAGTTTTGGAGCATTTTAATAAAATGAAAATCAGGTGGCAACTACATGAGCCTCTACGCATTTTGGATACTTGAGATTATGGATCGACACAGGCAGGCAGTGAATTGGGTGTTTTCACCTAATTCAACTTGACAATACAGTACATCTGTGGCGTCTGTTAGTGTCAATCTATGATTTTAATCTGTAGCTTCAATTTAACGTTCATAAATGTCACTTGGTATCTTAATTGAATAAATGATTTTGAATTTGAATTTGAATTTGAATATGAATTTAAATTTGAATTTGCCTATTGCTCTTGTGGTGACTTCCACATACAGCGCAACAGGAACATACTACAGTGCCATCTACCGAAGATACTTCGAACTACGGAGTAACAAAGGAAATTAAGAAGCTACAAATCCTACTTCGCGCAATAGAAATTCTCGCGCCGATTAACATATATACAACTTCCCAACATCAACGGTTAGGCAGTGGCCCGCCAGGCATGATCACCTCGCCTGGTCGGAGGATCCTCCCTTTGAGTTGGAGGAACATGTGATCCGTTCCTCCACACTCTAATCGTGATCTGTATTTGTGTAAGTGATTTAGTAAAATAAAAATTTTAAAATAAGAAACGTTAAAATCGGTTAGATATTTTCAGAGTTTATCGTTAACAACAACGTGACATGAGAAATATATGTAATAGGTGAGCAATTTACGTTAAAACTTTAAAAAAAATAGTCTAATGGCAAGTGAAAATAGTCCAATGGCAAGTGACTGCTGCCACCCATGAACGTCTGTAACTCGTATGTTGCAGGTGTTCAATACCCAGAAAAGTGCCTGCGACTTATAAATTACAAGCACTTTGCCGGCCAATGGGGTATGAGTACGCTCTTTTCTTGAAGATCTTAAAGATCGTATTGGTCAGAAAATACTGTAAAGGTATATTTCAAAAAATGATTGTGTGCTGCATTTAGTTATATCTGGTATATAATTTAAAAAAACTACGTTACTGTAGCATCCTCCTTTTGGAGATGTACGTTACGTAGACTTAGTTACACGTCTCCCCTCACCAGCGGTTCTCGCAATAATATTTTAATACCTTGCATACTAGACTGTAAGTCTATATATATAAATGAACGAGTGAGGGAGTGCATGAATGAATAACCTTGAGCTGCGACTAGAGATACATACATTACAGTACCTATACACAACGTCTTAATAAGATGAAAATCATTTACACACGTAATCGTAAACGTGATTCAATGGTTATTATTCTTGAACATGTACTCTTTTTATTATAGGCGTTATTTGAATCACATCAAAATAGATAAATAAGGGATAGACGGTTGTATACATGTTCATTATTGTCGAAGTTAGAAATACCAAATCAAAAGTGGTCCCGCTAGAGAAACCGCGAGCAATAGCGAGTATGATAATTCTATAGTTATCAATTATAATGGAAAGTTTTGTATAAATATGTGTTAATTTTCTTTTAAAAGCATCTTATGGTAGCCGGATATTTTCCATTAACCGAAAGCAAACGAGTGGACATAAAATACTTTACGAACACAAAACAAATCATCTACGCTATTTAGGATAATAACCCAGCAAAGTTATAATACATTTTATTACCAACTCATCGCACCCTTATCGAATAAACTACCCGTATAACAATAACAAATGAAAATTCTAACATCGTTTCAGTTTTAATGAGGGCCTATAGGGTACTGTTGGGCCGTAGCGTAAACATCAATCATTTCCTATATTATAATAATGAAATGCCTTATTTACGAAATTTATATTACACGGGTGTTCATCATTCTGTATGACTTTAGATAGATAGATAGAAAACTTTTTATTTGTACACCGTATTACAGTTTTACAAGTTACTACAGAAAACAACAAGTATATATTGTAAAAAGCAATCTCTTCCAGGCAACCTTAGGATGGATCAAAATGTATCGGAGAGACAGTGGCAGTTGACGGTGCAATAAGTTTTGAAGAATTATAAAATTCTAATGAATAGAACTGGAAATACATATATATCTCCATACATACATATTATGTATAAGTACCCATACATATAATAACAGCATACATATAATATACACACATATCTTAAACATATATACGTTCATACATACATATACATACATATACACACATAAATACATACATACATACATTTATACATATATATATATATATAAAAGCTATAATTGCTCAGTAATACTGCATATTACATTATAGATACATATTCGTGACTGACTCGTTTATGCATAGTAAAGAAATTACTGGCCAACTAAAAAAATTCGAGAGGTATGCATTTTCAGTGTCATCATAACATTTAAAATAGGTAAAGAGCGTTGTCTTTTTGGCAGCTTTTAATGTAAAAGAAAAGAAAAATCATAGATATCTTTTTATATGAGCCTGATGAAGGAATGAGCAAAATTCAAGAGTGGTGTTCGCCATACTCATTGTGAATGCAGACAATGCAACAATACAGCATACTATCCACACTATGATGGCCTATTATGATACTTTTGCATCATTGGGCCTTCGGTCTCGCACACACCAAAGAAACACGACATTACGAATGCTATTATTTTACATTGGTCTTCTGGGTGTCTGTACTAACCTGGTTGAACTGGCCCGTCCGTAATTAAATCAGCGAGACTCTACTACCTTGAAAACACTTAAGGAAACACAACTTCAATTGGTGCACTAAAATTATTTAGAATATTTATATAGTAAGAGTTTTGACCTGATTAGTAAAATATTTGAATTTAATATACGTTGAAATACTATTGGAATAACATATACATATAATACAAATCTTTTAAAAAAAAGATCAAAGAATAAACTTAGGAGATTTCTTGTGACCGTCGTTTCCAAAAGTGCGTCCATTCAATCACTCTATAGACGCGTGAAAATGACTTGGATATAATTAGTTTCGTCTAATCAAACGCAATTTATTTTCGTAACATTGCTGATCGCAACTATTTAGCACCGAATTTAACAATACACATAATCCCTGGTTTGATAAGAATTAAATTATTTTTCCGTGTATAGTGAGTCTATAGATTTATTCCACAATTTGAGAATTGTCTATTCATATAAAAAAGAAAGGTGATTGACTAAGATATTTAGAGAACGCACAGCCCAAACCGCTGAGCCTATAGTCTTGATCTGCGCAAGTATCTATTGAACTTTAAATACTTTAAATAAAACTGGTTTAACTAGTAGCTAACCTTAAGTAATTAATCTTAAGTAATCTTATAGAATAATAAAATTTAAGTATATGTCTTACTGTTGTGCAATATTTCCATTCTTTAAATTATTCTGATTAATTAATAATTAACTTGAACACTCGAATACTTACACCTTGACTCCTATGGTAACTGTTGGGTAGTAGTCATTTTCCATAATCATAATCATTCGCTTCTACATTACATTTTTTTTTTAAATTTTAGTTAAGAAATAAATAAATTAATACTAGGTAGTTTAGCCAAAATAATTTTCAAAAGACTAATTGATATCTTATTTCGTTATGATTTTTATGAATAAATGTATTAAATTAACTTTTGATAATGATGTTTTATCAGCCTTCAAAAAGTTAAATACAAATTGACGTTATCATATAGTAAATTAAATCAACACGTATACAACTATTTCAACTCAATAATACAGGCTCATGGCTCAGTGGTAATTGTGTTGGTTAACTAGGTCAATCTATGATAAATAACCATTCTTCACATATTAAACATTTCTGAGAGCAATATAAAAGCTGGTCCTGGTAGCCATTAAAAAGTCTTCGGCAATCGTCAAAGCTAGTTTGAGTCCCTAAAAAGTCCGACAAGTCTTTCTACCGAATGTCGATATCGCATAGGTCTGATGATCGTTTTTAACTGATATTGGACCTCCGCAACTTTAGTAGGTAGAGAAGGTCTAATGGCAGTCGCTCTGCGACAAAATCGAAATCCAGTAGTATCATATAACCGACCCCAAGAAAAAAATGATTCGTAGGGGAAATACAGCTAGTAATCATATATATAAAAATTAGATTAGCATACTTATCTAATAATTTACTTGTTACAGTGTTTTACATATGGACGGTAAATAAGGAAGAAATGGAAATTAAAGAAAATATAGTAGACCTGAAGATAGGTTAGATTTTACATATTTATGTATGTATATGTTATTGGGAAAATACAAGGTCAGTTTACTCAATATATTTTAGTTTCTTTAATATTATTATTTCGATTTTCTTAAAAACAAACAAGTTTTACGTGTGGTAATTTTAATTTCAAAGATGTAATTAATTTTGTAAATGTTACAATAACATTTAGAAGTGAAAATATAAATTGTTATTTGTTTCTGTTACGAAAATATCAATTCCTAATGGGATTTGTACATAAATATTTTTAGAAAACGTGTACATACATAAATATATACAGAAAAAATATATGAATTGAATGATGATATAATTGCTCAAAGCACTTTTAATTCTTTAGTTCTTTACGGACAGACATATTGACGATCTCTTAGAAAAACTTATATATAAGAATATAATATATATATATATGTATATTATATTCTTATATATATATATATATATATATATATATATATATCACACAGGTAATTTGTGATTACTTACTGATTTGAAATTATACAAAATCACTGAAATAACACACTTCTGCTGTCTTGAAATAACTAGTTAAAATGATTAATTAATCTATGTGAGGTTTAGCACTATTGATTTAATTTCTAGCAAGGTTAGTCACGATTTAAGTATGGTTATTAATTTAGTTAAGTTTATTCTGATAATCTTAACTTTAGTTACGATCACAAAATGATTACATTGGAATTTTGTTCCATTTTGTAATTATAGCTCAAAATTGCTTTGATGAAGAAGAAACCTTTAACAGTGTTACGACGTTTTAAAAGTAGCAAAGTATACCTTAAAAATATTCAAAATGTCCACCTTCACTGAATTTTACGTTTTTAATTGTTAGTTTAGTAATAGTGATGAGAGTGTGGTTTTATTTATCCGAAGATCCACTGATGTATGTAATGACTGATTAAAATTTATTGTTTTTTCTCAAGAAGCAATGAGATATGAACTATTATTAATTAGACTTGCTTTTGTAGTACTGTGATAGATCAGAATATATACAGAATATCTGAAACCTTATATGTATTTAATGTTTAATTAAACTCTTAGTGAGTTTAAAATTGAACGCAATAATGTATGAGCAGAAACTTAGCCAACCGACGGTGACGATGAGAACCGACGAGGCGCTCTATTTAGAATATACGAACTTAATTGACAAATAATTCAAGCTCCCAATATTTGGCACGTCGAAAATTGAATTCCAATTTTAGCAGGCGTCACAAAAACCAATTATATAGCTTACTAAAATATTATTTACGTTTAAAAATGGCCTTTATTCTCTTATAATAAGAACCATACGTTTGTCCTGAACTATATTGTCATCAACAAATAGTATTTTGTAAATCCAAAATGATAAAGTTTGATGGGGCTTATCTTTCACAGTACTAAAGTTTCTAGCGTCAAAATACCCAATGTCCTAGATAAATAGTTAATTAAAGGTGATAATAACACGAGTACAGTGTAAGTTAATATGAATTTATGATCGGTTGGCATTTATGGTATTAGTTAATTAATTGTTGTAAGATTAAGGGGAAAGGAGCTGTTTTTGACCGTCCGACCGACCTACCAAACTATTTCGTATGAGACATGTTTTGTGTTAATCAGGTCAGACATCCTCAGGGTAAAGTGTAATTTCAAAACTAAGCAATTGAATTGACATCGATAAACTTCTAGGAGGTACATCTTCTATTAGAGAGAGAGCATAAGAAGAAGATTTTTAGCATTTATATCTTTATATGTTAAACAGCCTATAAACAGAATAGACACAAGTAGTGTCCTGTCTTTGGATTCATTTACCTTCAATTTTGAACATAAATTCACAACAGCAGGTGAAGATATGAAAAAAATGCATGGTTGCTTGGTACAAGTACTTTCATTATACTGAAGACGGCCTCGGTGGCATAGTATTAGTGTTTACGAGTGTAAAGAGCTTAAATTCCTGAGTCGGACTAAATGTTTGTATGACTACAAATATTTGTTTCGGAGTTTGGGTGTTTTCTATATATAAATGTGTAGAAAACACTATTTATAATATGTATGGATTCACAAAAAAGTATCTATATATATTTATATCAGTTGTTTAGTACCAATAATACTAGTTCTACTTAGTTTGGGACTAGATGGCCTTCTGCCTTAGATGTCCAATATATTTCTATTATAAAAATAATATTGTATTATAGATAATAGGTCTGCTAACATTATTTCTTAAAATAGCCCAAATATAGTTCAAAGAATTTACTACAAATATCGAGTTAAAGTCGAAGAGCTGAGCAAAGGCACAGAGGCAAAAGTGTCGGCTAACACTCATCCATCAACAACTTATAAACTCAGTTAGTGAACTTCGTGAGGACGCTGTTTTAAAGTCTATGTTTTGGGTTGGAGTATTTGTCTGAATCTTCTAATATTATTTTATGATAGTATATATTTAATATAATTGGTTTATATGAACTTTAATATGAATACACGGATTATAATTAGTTTGGTAATTATACGTCACACACTTATTATAAAATATATTACTTCATTTAAATATCGGTGGTGCTTTTTAATATATTTATTTCTCTGTAAGAAGCTGGGCTACTAAACTTTTGCAGATCATACAAACATTTGATTCGACTTGGGAATCGAACCCGGAACCTCAAGCACAGTAGTCGTATAAACTACCACTGCTGTTAATTGGTATTAAGCAGTTTATATGCTAGTGTTTTTTGAGTAAAGTACCGAAGGCTTAACCCGTGTCCTAATGCTTGGGTGGGTATTATGTTATATGCGTTCAGATGCACTTGTGTCACTGGTAATCATGTCAGGTGAGCATTCTGTTATTTTGCCTCTTCACCATAAAAAAAATGTTATGTGTAAAATCTATAAAGTGGAGTAGTATAAGTTTTTAGCTATTGTCCGCAGATCCACACTTGTGTATGTCAGGAATTAAAATCCTAAGTCCTTCTTTAAGAATCCAAGTATCTTCAAATTTCATTGATTTGGTGCAGCCGTTTAGCCGTAATAGCGTAACAGACAGACAGATAGAGTTACTTTAGAAATTATGATATTAATATGTATATTATTCCGATGGTTACTTATGAAATCAGAATGAACATTCCAACTTGTTTAGATTGCTAAAATTACCTTGTCATAGCGGCACATCCACTGTAAACATTCCAAAAGGCTTTATTGTGAAAGGATATTAACTTATCGTAAATTATTGTATCTATATAAAAGTACTTTTTTGTTTCTTTTGATTACTTATCAAATACATGTTTCGAAAATATGATGGAAATAATTAACGGCTTATGATAAAAGTTTTTGAATAAAACATTGCAGAAACATCTTAATAGGCCGCCATAGTGGGTGTCACCATCCTACATTGTCTGCCTGCATTCGCAATGAAGATTGTGACCATTACTCTTGGATTCATGCTTTTTATCAGGCAGAGTAGATTTACTATGGCAGGCATAAATATTTAAACAACATTATTATATCACAAAATTAAGACAATGATCTCATCACCTAAGTAACAAAAACTCAATTTGAAAATATTATTTGAAGATTGCATCTGTTTTATTTCCCCTTCTCCCTTTTCACAACTGAATCGTAAACATTTTGAGTCCCCCACAGCAATCTGCAATGCTAATAGGATTAGATACCTTATGATAAATAAACATTGTTGTATTTCGTAACTGAATATCATATATATCGTGTCTGTGGGCGCAGTAGTAAGTGGTCCTCATAGTTAAGCCAAAATCGATGGGTTCGACTCCTAAATCAATGACAAAAGTGTTAAACGTATGAAGAAAAATTCAGCCGTATTTGTTTTGGGGAAAAGACTCCAAGAATGAATAACTTTATTTTGTTGTAGAGTTGTATATTTATCAATAACAGGCTTATCAGGCAGGCAGATTACGTTAATCTTAGTAATAGCCTCCGTTATTTTATCTACATCAGCATGGTAATAGCGTTGTAAGTTATGGGCATAAAGATGGAACGCACACAGAATATTTTGAGTGATAATATTAATAAAAATAGAATATCATATTGGAGAGAGAATGCCGCCTATCTCGAATCTGGTGTCCTCCAACGGCAGAGTCGAGATCACACCACACGGACGTGGATTCATCAACACGGACGGACTGTTGGTACCCTCAAAGATACAAGGAGAACCATGCCAGTTCATAAGGTGGTATCATATGATAGGAAAGGATAAACAGTAGGGCATCGTGACTGACAGTCAACACGGTGATTTTGGAGTTCTCAATTTCTGTTCGAATGTCACTAGTCACTTTCAGGAGAGTGGAAGTCGTGCTGTCCCCAAGTCTGAAACCCAATTAAAAGGGGGCTTAGTAAGTTATAACTGCAAATAAATTGTGATAACTGTTGATGAAAACTTTTCTTGAGCACTTTGAGATAAGAAGGGAAGTATAGAAATTGAGTGCAGGTGATTAGTAAGAGTAAGATGAGGGACCTTAGGGAGGAGAATATTAAAAGCGTTACGCTTCAGTGAAATAAACATCCCTGAAACAAGTGAAAGATTTACTGTATGCGTAAGCTCAGGAAGAACCTTATCAAAGACAGGAGTGATCATACGACGGTTAATGTTGTCACAACTAATTGCGCTGGACCTAGTGCAGAGGACTATCTTTTTGATGTCATTTGGTGCAACTTTAAAAAACTGAAAATAATTGATATTGAGACGAGGTAGGTCAGCCAGGTACTTTAAAAATGACAAAATAGTGTATATAGCGAATCTTTGGGCGAGGCTTGGGAGGTTTTAGGGCATAGGATAAAAGATCATGTTGGGAAAAACCAGAAACCTGGTGCTGGCCATGACTACGGATTAAAGAAGAGGTTGAGGTAAGAATTAAGTTCAGCCAGTGTAACGTGGTTGAAATCGTTGAAAAATAACGTATAAATAGTCGATTACTTCATTTAAACGTGCGCGAGGCACGTGTCGATTTGTTAGTCACAACACTTTTTATTGTATAGTAAAACTAGCCAGCTGCCGTCATTCCATTGCAAAATTTTGAATAAATTGTTTAATTGCATAGTGTATACGTGACCCGAATATATTCGGGTCCATGGTACGAGTTACCGTCTGAATTTCTACTGATACGAGTAGGTAGGGCTTACCCTACCTAGACGCTAACGGCTGCAGCAGGAGCATCGGATGACGTCACTGCACTGCGTCAATGAAGAACACTGGTTCCCCTGGTCCCCAAGCAGCTGAGCCACTGGAAGCGCTGACTGCCACAACAGGCAAGTTCTTCCCGTGCACGACCCCAAAATAATTGTCTTCGGTGTATTAAAATACTATAACGAGCTGAGTTTGTTTGTTTAACATAAAGGAGGAACGTTACACCAGCTGTTAGAAACTTCAATGTTATGATGTGTGGCTGCCAATGGTAGCACATGTAGACTTGATGATTTATTGATTTGGAGGAATTACCGGGAACAAGCGGAACAGGAAGCCAGGAGATTGCTGAAGAGATCGTCCATGATGATGTGGTGCGTATACTCGGACTTTAAAGATTCTATAACCTAGAGAAAAAGGTATTTTCCTGATGCAAAACAAGAGAGGGGGAGGATAATAAAATTCCTATCTATTCTGTTGTTTCGAATGAGAATGAAACCAGGGACGGAGTAAGAAGTAGACAGTAGACGGTGAGTGGTTTTTTAACCAGGACTCAGAAATCAGTACAGAATCTACCTTACAGTTACTTTGGTGGCTAGGAATGCTTTTAGCGCCACAAACATTCAAGCAACATTTCGAAGGGAGATTAAACCGCATTTAATCGAAAGCGTACCAAAAAAAAAATGGATATAAAAAAAAATTTAAATCCAATTTGCGCAACTTGTTAATCGGATATAAATCTCCAAAATCTATTCAGCCGTAAATATTATAATAGGTTACAAAACTAATAAGATAATATTTAATAAGTTAATTCTTATTTACTCTAAATTAATTGTAACCAGCTTCTGTTAAATGTTCAATCAAACTAAGATTTACATTCCATTAGTAAGCAAATACTGTTACTTCGGAAAAGCTAGATCTAACCTGCTTATCGTGCTTAATAAATAGGTATAATCAGTTGAGAATTTATTCGACACCAGAGGTCTAAAGTTTGGTATAAATTTGAGCACAAACTTAAGGTGTTAAACGGATTAGAGTTAGCTGATTCGGGTCCTTTCATTAATCGGGGCGAAGAATCAGGAAACCGGATCAGGGTCAGATAAGGTTTTTGTAGTCAGGAGCTAAGTGATTTTGTATTAAGTTTTATTTGTGATAGATGGTCTATCGGTAGAAGGGTTTTCTACTTGATGGCGGTTCGGAGAGTTCTTGTCGACAGAGATCAATGATGAGACGAGTGTTTGTCACGACATGTCTAGATGAGATATTTTTACATATTTTATTTTTTGAAACATTCGGAAGGAAAATAAATTATTACACTATGCGGTGTCTGAATATTATGTTTTGAAAGAAAAAAAGAAAATTTATATATGCTGTCATTCTATACTCTAACGCATTATGGTTGCACTGATGAGAGATAAGGAATAAAAGTAACACAAAAAATAAATACGCAATTTTTACAGTGTACACAAATTAGAGATTTTTTATCTTAAAGATAGGTTTCATTCTTTTAATACTTTTCAAATATATTAAAATTTAGACACAATAGGACATTTCCTTGAAGTAAAATATGTTATACTAATTTCCAGGAGATACAGCGTGCGAATCTCACAGAGGGCAAAGTTTCTTAGATCGTATTTTTATCTTTCTATTTTGATTTAAAGAAGTATACTTCATTAGGTGTTGCCCGCGGCACCGCACTCGTATGTGTCGGACATCGCGGCAAATAGTAGCCTATGTGTTATTCTAACGTATCAGCTATATTACTGTTAAGTATCATCCTAATCTGTTGAGTAACTTTTAAGTGAAAGAGTAAGAAACATCCATACTTACAAACTTTTGCGTTTATAACAATAGAGAATGATACAGTAATACGATTATAGTTTCATGAATTATTGTGAAATACCTAGAAATCTGTTTTAAAAGCTGTAAAATCTCTTTGATAATGATAGTAACAGCTCTCTCAAAGTTATTGGTGCCGAGGGACTTAAAGAGAAATTTTCTCCATTAAAAAGTACGAACATAATGCTTATAACGCACTTCTTGAAGGTTTAATAATTAATTTAAGGAGCTTTCTTACATAATTATTGCGAGTTAATAAGTTAAGTTTAGAGTATAATCCTAATAATAATTAATACAGTCTGGTGTAAGTAAGACAAACTTTTTATTATACCATAATGACATCTGAATATTATATAACCCCGAAAGTAATGAGACTATTCAGTCTATTAATATTTTCATAAGTATTTTACTCTTTTGAAAGAAATAAAGCTGTAATGTAATAAAAAATAGTGAATTGGTCTCTAATTATACGAGTAACAGGTTTATGTTTGTACTGTGTTTTAATATTTGGCCCTGCCTCTACTCTACTCTGCACGATGAAAAGCATAGGCAGAATCCAATAGTTGAAGACAATGCAGCATGGTGAACCACACCATGGCAGCCTAGTGATTCTGCATCATTGGGCCTTCCGGCTCGCACTCACCAATGAAACACGACATCACGAACGCTGTCAGTTTGTGTTAATTTTCTGTGCGAATATAGTACCGCCCCGGTCAACCCGGCTCATTTGTGCTGAAATCAGCGTGACTCTGCTACCTTCTTTTGTTGTTATATTTGATTAAACAAATTATAAGTCGTATCTATGGACTGTTAATAGATTTTATAGTAAAAAGTTGTCTTTATCCAATCATACAGATTCGTATAAAAAGAATCTCTGAGCTACTAATCTATGTGACATCTATATACTAATACGTAAAGCAAAAATTTTACTCTCTACGGGAACTATGAAATTCAGCACAGTCAAAGTTTAAAAAATGAAAATGTATTAACGTCAAATTCAAATTTAAATTCAAAATCGTTTATACAATTAAGACACCAAGTGACATTTATGAACATTAAATTGATGCTACAGATAAAATCATAGATCGACACAAACAGACGCCACAGATGTACTGTATTGTCACGGTGAATTAGGTGAAAACACCTTATTCACTGTCTGCCTGTGTCGATCCATAATCTCCAGTTTCCTAAATGCGTAGATCCTTATGAGAAGAACACTGGCAAAGAAACTCATGGTCACTCTTTTTAAAATTCAGATAATCAAATGCAATAGATTACATGAAAGGTAAAGAGTGTGCAAGTAGTTGCCACCTGATTTTCATTTTAATAAAATGCTCCAAAAACTAAAGTACTACAAAAAAAAACACTCAGTGATACCATGGAAGATTTGAACTCAAACATAGAAATCATTCAAGGTGTACATCTACTTACACTCAGCTGCAAAATCTATTGTTAAAAATAATTCGTAACTGGATTAAGAGGCTAAGTTGCAGTTGAACGAACTAAATTAATAGTATTGGCTAAAGCTTCGTTGACTAGGCCGACCAGTCACCCTAAGCCCGTTCACGAGTATAACGCATGGACCAGCCATCGTCTCTCCGCCATATTAGAGGGAAGGAAACGACTCGCCCCACGACGACACTACATGCAATGACATTTTAGTAAGCATAACAAACCATTGTCGAGACACTGATAAAAATCACTACTAATCAAATTACCATAATAATCGCCACGCATTATTCTCAACTAACTAAGGTTTCTGAATAGTTAAGCTCAATTATTATAATTACAGGAGAAAGAAGTTTATGTGTATATAATAAAATAACACCCTAAGCCCATGACTGTTAGTCGTTCAGATAATCGCCGATCGCATAGTAGGACTTCCTGATGAGGTGATTTATTACAGTTAGCTTGAATTTATCTATAGGAAGGTCAGTTACATCTGTAGGAATTTTATTATAAAATCGTATACCAAGACCTTCGAACGAATTGTGAACCTTATGTAAATGATGATAGGTACCAACGAGTTTAGACTTGCTTCTCGTATTAATACTGTGTACATCATTGTTTTTCTTATAATCATTAATGTTATGCCTAACATACATAACATTTACAAATATATACTGTGATGCAACAGTCAAAATACCCACATCCATAAACAACTCTCCAAGAGAGACTCTGGTACCTAAATTGTAAATTGAGCGGATGGCTCAACTCATCTACTACTAATATTGATATACTCCTTCATTCCTACACACATTTCCAAAAACGACATCATCATCAAAAGAGATCCTCACTTCACAATAAATTGCAAGAAATATTAAAAAAAAGCTGTTCCACAACATACAAGTGACTTTTCCAAGGAATACAGTAAAGACTCCAATGGTATCAATGAACATGTCAATAACATAATTAAATCCTAAAGAGGAAGCGACGGCCATGTTTGCGGCAACCCCGCACTTCCGTCCGCCATCTTTAGAGAACAAGTTTGCTCGGTAAGCAAACCCATTGTTCTGAAGTTCTCAAGTGGCACTTAGCCAAGTTTTAGATATACATAGTTTTTGCTAAGAATAATTTTGCAAACAAAACTAGTAGCTTTTATCATTGCTTATAAATGGCTTCGAAGGAATTTTGAAGTGGAGTCTTTCAGCAGAAAATTATAGTGTTGAATATCAAAAGAAAAATTTAATTTAACAAGCATTTAATACAATATTTTCCTGTCCATAATTGTGACTCAGATACTAAATTTAGTCGAATTCATTTATTTGGCGAATAATAAAAAAATTCAAAAATCATTAAGAGAAATGAAGAATAACTCGGCTAAGTGCGTGTCTGGTATAGAATAGAATTCTGTAGTCGCCTATAAAGGCACGTAGATTTAGAAGTTGGTATTTATTAAGTTGACTAATTTTTAATTATTATTTTTTTATTTTTCTTTTTTAAATGGCAGCTCCCTTATACATACACATGAAACGGACACAAAGTACACCCAGACTTAGAACAACAATTTATGGATCACACAAAGTGTTGTCCCATGTAGGATTTGAACCCACAACACTTGGCGCAGTGGGAACCGGTGTGGCGACCACATATATCTCATTTCAATTTAATTATATCGTTATTTTTGCAAGAAGTTTTCACAGTAACAGCATTTGACAAGTTAGGCCTCTATAACTTCCGAAGTAAAAAGTTATCTAAGCTCTGGTTCTGGCTCTGGTTTACTTTTAAATTTCATATCATGAATCTATCTTTTTTATCTTTGAGTCAGCCATGTAGCTTTTAGAGGGATGACGCAAGGGCACTATAGGGTAGACGCGAGAAAAAACATTATCCCCGCTTTACGAGTAAAAGAGACACCACAAAAAGCATGTGATTTAATTTAGCAATTTTTTGACGTGGTAAATACACATATTCATGGAATGTTTCATCTTTATAGCATTAATAGTTTAGAAGGTAGCTAAAGATATATAGAGGAATAATAATAATAATATAATAAATATTTCGGACATCTAACCAACAACGCCATCTAGTCCCAAACTAAGCAGAGCTTATTATGGGTACTAGACAACTGATATGAATACATAAATACTTTTTTTTTGTAAATACATACATATTATACATAGAAAACACCCAAACTCCGAAACAAATATTTGCAGATCATACAAACATTTGGTATTTATCGCGTACGCTACCTCTGCGCCACCGAGGCAGCCAATAAATGGGCTGAATGGCCATGGTGACAATAAAAGGGATCCAAGACGTGAGCTACGGCACCCTGAAGAGTAGCATGTGCAAAACCAGGAGGTATACAGTTCTTGAAAGCTTAAACAAGTCAAAGCTAAAACAACAACAAAGAAGAATACTTGTGTAATGTAAAACTATGGAGTGAGTGAGTGCGCAAGTAGTTCCAAAGACATCGAAAAAGCCATACTAAAGTTCTGTAAGCGAAAATCACGCCGAAACTTCACTAGGGGGAATTCAAGAGGGATTCGTCAGTGTGTTCGTAACCCGAACACGCTGAAGTTTTTAATAAAAGAAGGACTACAAAAGTTGAATGAAATTAAAACATTACTTCTTGTGCATTTTAATATTCATATATATTTTTTTATTTCTATAATGCATATTTATATATATACATGCAAACCTCGGTATATTAAAATACATAGTCATAAATAAATAAATTTAAATATAAATGTACATTACATCTTAATTTTTTACTTTATATCTGCACCTAATACATCATATGAGAATGTTTTGGACATTAAGTCTACCGTTAAATAAAGTGTAAAGATTTTATCAATAAATAAGAATGTTCTTACGTCACATAAACATACAAGTCGTTACACATATCTACACTCTAAAAATTCTTGTATTACTCTCAAATAGATAAACTCTCGTTCACATTAACATAAACACTAATGACATAATCTCAATATTAAATAATATTAATTCAATATAAAATTTAATAAATTTCACTCCTTATAATATAATAGTATAATAAATCGGAAACGCAGTCATGGAATGATAAATATGAAACTATTATGACCATGACCGTATTTCAGAATTATTGAAACAGTATTCAGTCGGTCATTACAACTTCAAATATGTTCCACATTTTGATGACTGTCGGCCACGCCCCCTGTCCATATTTCCTGTAGCTATCCCCCAATATGAGGTAATCAAAACTTCAAATCTGTTCCATTAATATTTTGAATGTATGATTATATATCTCACTTAATTTGTATGAATGAGTTTTGTTTATAGGTCAATAAAAGCAATTGAGTTTTCAGACACGGCTTTTCATTTTGATGATTTGGAACATTATTCTAGTGTTTGGGAAATCATTCATATAATACAATGAATAATATTTTTAGAACGTAAAGGAAGGCAGTTTTAGATAGTGGAGAGTTAATTTTTTTTAAAGGAGCAATTTTTAGATATATTTAAACTGAACCTCGGTAGCTGTCGTAAAGTTTTTCATGAAATTCAGTATGCAAGGGATTTTAGGAGCGACGAAAAGTACTAAAAAAAAGAAATATCAAGCACATTCCAGATCAATTTCAAGCGAAAAAGACGTGACAGCTATTGTGATTGTTCTATTATAAGTCTTCGTGACAATTAACTTAATCTGTCACATGAACATCCAGCGTGACAAGTCATTTTAATCTCATTAAATTCAGAACTAAGTTAATATTTTATATAGGCTACTCAACTTAACGTGCCTAGTCAATATTACTACACCTTGTTGGCGAGCCACCTAAAATTTTGTTGGCCTTCTCGATAAAACTTTATTTCTAAGTGAAGCCTATATCCAGCAAAGGACTATTGAAGTCTATACTAACTTTTAAGCTTCGCGTTTCACGACATAATAGTTATTTTCAAGGGTCACCGTGAGATCACTTATTTAAAGGTATATTTCGTACGTCTGATTTACCTGAGATTTTGACCAGGTTGCACTGCGACTACAGCCAGTGCAACCTAGTCGATTATTACATTGAAGTCTATATATAATGACGTCTGCCTTTTTTCTCTTTAAGTGGCTTTGCACAGCAAATTCTTTTAAAGTAAAGTATTATTAGTGTACTATTATGTACCAACTGGAGAATTGGCATTCTTATATATATCTGTAATAAAACAATAAAAAAATAATTACTGCGCGAATGTCACATCAAATAAAAACTATCAAGAAAAAATAAAAAAAATAACAAAAAACGGAAAAGGATAGTGTTGACTGCTATATCATACGATGCTAAGCCACGCGTCACTAAATATTTCTTTGTCATATAATTTTCAACTGAATTATGTTTTTCAATGTAAGTAGTAAGTTCCAATAGATTACTATCATTAACAGCACTATCACAATCATCGGTCTTATTAAATAGCTACATCTGTTTTATTCGCATTAAAAAAAGTATCCCATGCTACTTTTAATACCTCCAAGATTATTCTTGGAGGTATTAAAAGTTTGTACACTTATGTGTACAAAGTTTCATGATGATCAGTTAAGTATTTTCGCGTGAAAGAATAAGAAACTTACATTCACATATATTATTAATAGAACAAAGGTTTTTACTTTATTACCCTTGTAATCCAATTATCTGGTAAGCTAGGGATATCATTTCTTTCAAAGAACTTACTCGACAATTAAACTAGTTAGTGATACTGGACGAAGAACGAATGGGCCAGTTCTCTCAAGATCAAAATGTCTTCAGCCTTTTTGATACTGATTTATTTACTATACTTAATAAACTAAAGGTGTGTGTTCTTGGAAGACGATAGATATTTAGCTACAATCGTGTGATCTATCTACTCGTTTACTTTCTTTCATAAATCCTAACAAAACATAAAAATGGCATCACAGAAATTGGCAGTATCAATTAAATGACTATCTGGTCATAAACTGTTAGAAATTAAAATTACTTTTAAATTAAATGAGCTTAGAGAATCAAATTCCACAACAATAACGCAACGGCCAAAGAGCTACGCAATTGACGTAAAATAAAAAAAAGACCTGTCTAGACGAATACGAATTTGATGCAGCGAACATTGGCATGAATCGTTATTAAATTTAAAAATAATTATCATGAACTTCGAGAAAAACTGCTTGCGTTTAATGATATTTATATAGTATTTTTCAATCTTTGAAATTATATTTTGGACCTATAATTTACAGTTTATTTTCAGAATTCAAGTTTTCAAGACTATACTCTGCCTAATGGAAGGTTAGAGCAGAGTCCAAGGGTGGTGATCACCATACTCATTGTTAATGCAAGCAATGCAGCAACATAGAACTCACACTACGGTGGTGGTGCCCAAACGGCTGTATTCATGATATTGTTAACAGCATGAACACTATCATTTTAAATTGGTCTTTCGTAAGAGACATTAAAATGTTTTTTAAATTTAAGTAGATTATATAGACTTCACTTTGAAATACAAAAAAGTAAGGTCAGAAGAAGGTAAACCGAGTTAATTACTATTTTTCAATCGTAAAAGGATATTTTACAAGACAAAAATACCTAAATTGTTCTCAAAAAAAATCACTAAAGTATTATTAAAGAACACCATTGAATTGAGGTTTCATGACAATTTTATACAACTAAACGACTTGTTTTAACTCTAATCCCGACGCTGTTGCCAGGTAAATGAGAACATTCGTGTTCATAGAGAAGCAAAATAATCCAGTGCTTACAAAAACTAGCGTAGAAAGCTTTGATAGATATTATTCGAAATCAGACAGCGTTAGTAGCAAGGCATTAAAGCTAACGAAAGTCAATAAGTAAACTTTTACTAAGAAAGCAAAAAACTTTAAATAAATCTGATATGAATAGGTTACCGTTAGTCATAACAGAGGTAACGATAATTCCACTATCGCGTGTTGCATCGATATCAATACAACTTAAAAAATCTCAAATAACAACAAAAATGATTACTTTACGTAGTTGTTTGTTGTTTATTTAAATGATTGACACTCTATACACATCTGTTTTTTTAGTAATGCGTCTAGCGTATATCTATGTCATTAAATATTGAAACAGTAAAGTACTTTAATGGTGAGGCTTTATTTTCAGAAATCGCTGAAAATCTTGCAAATATATGTTTTTAAAGGAGTCCAATCAATTAAAATTTATATTAGAACGGTGAATATATCAGATGTTTGACGAAATTTAACCTATTTAGAGTAAATACTGCTAATATTGCAATATAAAAACTGTTCTTCGTAATTATAAGCCTTATAAACAAATACGAAACAAGAAAAAATATTATAAGAGTACATATACGATAATATTAGAAACACAATACAGTTATGAATGTTCGCTAAGTAGAATAAAATTATGCTAAGTAGGTTTTAAATACCATCTGAAAACTATACTAGATTCTTCCCAAAATTTAGTGAAATGTGAAAGCTAAATCAAAACTGTTAAAACATTTTATCTTATAGAATTTAGTAGCATATTCATCTGAGTACTAAGCCTAATTGATGGTTAATGTACCAGAATCATTATAAAATTCTAGCAACATAGTAATCTAAAATATAAAAGCTGGAACAAAGTGTTAAATAAACTTGTAGTATGCCGCGTATTTGTTACAAAATATCTATTAAAAATTGCCGCTTGATATGTTAGAAAAATAAAAGTAGATGTATATTTTGTTGAAATTTTCGCTTTACTCATATTGATAACAGGTTGAGCAAATAGAAAATTTTAAGAAAATAGCAAGGTAAAGGTACGTCAAAAACTGAATGGTACGCGAACGAAACGAAACAAAGAGTGGAACTTCCTATAAGTATCCTCATTAGTGTGGATCCTGGTGCTAGACGTTATTAATAGCTGTATTTTGAAAGTGTTACAAAAAACGACCCAAAGGTTCATTGGTGTCTACCAAAGGTTTTTAGCATTTGAACATATTACATTTATTAACACCTAATCAAACGAATTTAATGAATTACTAACTACAAAATCTAATTTCTTTCTTGCCATTTTTATTAATTTTGTTAATGAGTATATTACTTACAAATACCTTTCATGAGAAAGGGTACAACTTCATACGCAAATAAAAATATAATGTTTATTACTTCCAATCATCTACAGTTGTGTTCAAGTATCAGTATATGTAGATACGCTACTCCACAAACTGCGCAACAGAAACATACTACAGCACCATCTACAGCAGATACACTGAACTACGGAGTAATGTACAACACGAAGAAACTATCAATCCTACAACGCGCAATAGAAGTTCTTGCGCCGATAAGCATATATACAACAGCCAAACATCAACCGTTGGGCAGTGGCCCGCCAGGCATGATCACTTCTCCTGGTCGGAGGATCCTCCCTTTGTGTTGGAGGGACATGTGACCCGTTCCTCCACAATACCTATATATATATTATATATAACTTACTGAAAAAATAGGCTTATGGAAAAGATCAAAACTACTAAAATTATATTATCTGTGTGCGATTGTAAAAGAGCAAATGTCGACAATATTTGATTTTTATCAGCTAAATGAGCAACTGAGTTGGCATATTGCCAATTTATATTTGGCTAGATATTAGAGGTTATTGACCTCATTCAATTATTCATTAGATGTTACAATCTTTTTCTATAATAAGTAGATGAAAAATGTGAACATGATTTTTTTTACAGTGGTACACTTCTTTATCTTTTTCAAACTACACGTTTCTATTTCACTTGTATATACAACTGGAAATCAAAGATTTTAATACTTTAACAAGAACATACTATAAATAGTACGATAAAAATATATTTTAAAATATTATATAAAGAACAAACGGACTTCTTATTGTCTTGAAATGAGTGTTAATAAATCACTAATTTCAAGATAATCAAAAAAAAGTTTTAGAAGACATTTAGACGAACGAACGAAACAAATTATATAAATTAAAAAAAATTCCAGACTCAAAATAACTCGTGAACAACTGAACATTAACAGTTATGTAGATAAGTGATGATATTGACTTTCTTGTTTACAGGGCTTAAGCTTCAGTATGATACTGCTTTGAAAACATAGAGTACACAAAGCAAAAACAAAACTTCGAAAATGTCCCGGGGGCTAAAAACTGAGTGTGCTACATTTAGGTATATTTCAAAGGCTGATAGGTTTTTAAACGGGGCCAACCGGAATGTCGAGAGTGAGACAGAAAAAATATTCCACGTAACGACCATGAAATAGTCTCGTTTAAAATTCCTTGTTTCGTTTTCAATATATTTGTTGAATTTGGTTATTTGTTTTCTCTATTAGAGAAAAATAGATTGCAATGCTATTGTCAGTTTCATTTGCATAAAAATAAAACCGAATTAAATAATTGCTACAATGCCTTTTCGTCCTCTAATCAAAACAAATCAAAGATACGTATTTAATACTTATCACCGAGCTCATCAATTCTCCTAATACATAATTGTACATTAGATTTTTTATTCGAGCTTAGACTTGTGCCTAAGTAGTAGCGAGTAGATTAACATATTGTAAAGTTGAACAAATCAAGTCAAGTCTAAACAACTAGAAAACTAAAAGTCCCATAATAGTCTTTACTCAAGATTTTGGTATTGTCTAGTATCTTGGTTGAGAAGGTTTGATAGCAAACTCCACCTAATAAAACGAAATTTAATCCTTTTGTAGTTTGAAACCAATCTAGCTCGCAAAAAAGACCTGGCCCCATATTTTTTTATATATGAACCTGCCAAAATGACTATACTAAGTCTGACGGAAAGCACGAGTAAAATCCAAAAGCGGTTGTCACCATCCTTATTTCAAAAGCAGACAATGCAGCATAGTGATCCCATTATTACGGCAGTATATATAGACACGCGATTAGTTTATTAGTTAGTGAAGAGTCAGTCAAACCACATAAATATATGTATATAGACATAATCATAAAGAGCCATACTCATATATCGGAATACGTTATAATAGCCTTCTAAAAATAATAAAACCGAACGGAATGAGAGAACTTTTAATAGCTTTATTTATTACGAGTTCGATTATTGTTCAGTATGAGAGGGAAACAGATCATTATCCAAAAACTCTGTGTTGTGGTGTACACACGACCAGATAAAAAAGTTAACACTACATTAACAACAAAACATCGTAAGATACCAAACGTGGGACAACACTTTATGTGGTCCTCTAATTATTGTTTTGAGCCTGGGTATTTGTATCCCTGATTCATTTGTGTATATAAGACCCTTGTGATACAGGAATGTTTTTATTACGGGAACTGTCTTTTTTTCAAAGTAAAATAGTATAGGTTTCTAAAAAAACTAAAGAGCAAATTGTACGGTGTCGTTATTCAGAATTTGGGCACTGTACCGAGTTATAAAGCTTATAGGAAGACCAAAATTGGTCATGAAATACCATAATATATATAATATAATAATTTGAGCTTTCAGTCTTGAGGCTTGCTGACTCTTTTGTCTCTGTATCACAAGTAACAACGATTTATGAAAATTGTTTGGTAGTAACAAAATCCATTCTATTTAACACCTCAACTGATTCTGTTTATTGGACAAACTGGCTACAGAAGATTATTTTATAATTTGATGAATTTTCAAATGTTGATAATATGTTTACAGAACGATTTTTTAGTGAGTGAGAGTCAAAGGATTCAAAGTCTTATGTAACAAAAATGCGTATAAAATAATTTCCATATATAAATAAATGTTGTTAATATATGTATTGACAGACATAGTTCCGTTTCCTCATACTATGTGTGAGACCTCTTGCTCTAGATTCCCCGCCCGTTCAATTTATATTTCCTTGGTACTGCCGAAAAAAAAAACATTTTTAAAGAGAACTGATGTAAGGCAGACTGCCAGCATTAAAGGAAACCAGGCAATACTGTTTGCAATATAACACATTTTCCTGACTCCAGATAAAATTAAGAAAAGTCCAAAAAATTTATGAGTATTTATGTTTTGTTAATGTCTTAATTAGAAGTTTTTATGGTATTTTATAACACGAAACGTACCTTAACGTGTAGAACGGTCGTACAATGAATAATAGAACGCAGAGAGAACTTCCAAAAGCTTTAATTTCAACCGTAGTATTTCGAAATCATTCCGGATTAAACGAAATGAGCGTTAAATTCGGATCTATTTTTGCCTGTTTCATCAGAAAAGGATGAGAAAAAAATATAATAAGAATGAAATCGAATCGAAATTAAACACAGTTGGATGAAATTCGTCGAAGTAGTGCTACGTTTGCAGGATTTCTCTGTTCTACGGGTTGCCTTTGTTGAATATGAGCGTTGATACTACTGGCTTCTATTCTAGTGCTTTAACTTGATTAAAATTAAGTTGATTATTTACATTTTATTGAAGCGCATTTTTTCCAGTGAACTTTAGTAACATTATAAAAGTTATTTTCGAGACAAGAATCAGATCAGTTAATTTTACATCAGTCTTAATTCATACCAATATTATACATTCGAAAGTAACTCTATCGGTCTGTTACTTTTTTGCAGCTAAGCCGAAAGCTTCTCTTTGCTACGATACCCACAATACTCGCCGGCGGAGCCATGGGCTAATACTAGTATTATTCTAAAAGAATAATACGATTATTATTAAGATATCTGCTACGAATTTTTATAAATATTTGTAAAAAATATTGTATTTTATTTGATACAACCAATTCTGTATGCTAATGTGATCCTAAATATAAGTACGAATGATATACTTGTGTGAAAGAAACGGCTATATTATATATTTACATGCAAGTTATGTGTTACTCTAAAGTTTGCAAACTAGTATCTAAATTAGTAAACTACAAGCATATCTTTTAAGGACAATATTTTTTAATAACTTCCCATCTCACATAATTAATAAGAGATTAATTAGAGATCAGGCTGTCCCGACAGTCTAGCCTCTAATTAGGATGACCCAATGCTGTAGTATGACTACTGCTGGATCTGAATGTCTTAATAAAACATATTCCCAGATCTCTCTTATCCCAGGTGCTTGGTGGTGATTTTGGTCGGTCCGATCGCCACATAGTTCAGTGCCTCATACCTAGGTGAGGCATTGGCCCGAAGTAGATGTCACACGTAAAAAAATGTATGAATACTACTGTATACATACATTCTTATGTAATTTAAGTGCTTCAGGCATTTTATCCTCGAAAACAACCTATTTGGTGACTACAAGTAACAAATACTGCATCAAGCATTTTAGTAATACTTTGATAGCTAAAATTTAAGATATTTCATTGTGTGTTCCAAGATATCAAATACTTTTTGATAAACAAACACCGATGTGATTTACATCGGTATATAATACTACATTAAACTTTTATAATAGATGTGTTTCTGCACCAATAAATAGTCAAGATCCTTTAAATTATATCTGCCATTAGAACGTATTTTCAATTCAATGTTTTCACATGATTGCGTTAGAAACTTTTAATGTATTTTATTTAAATATAGATGTAAGTTCATCGTTCTTACTTTGACAATGTATTTATGTAAGGCTGAGTGCGACTGAGACTTGGTGACTACGATGTCTGAGTATGTGTATTTATTACAATTTAGCAAATAGCTATATATATAGCATAATAGCAAATGGCTGTTGGTGTACTAGCCATGTCGCCTGCTGTAAATAGAGGCTATGGATTTCTATAGTTTAAGAAATGAGGCCCCCAACCCGCACTCGGCCAGCGTGGGGACGTATGGCCTCAACTCTCTCCCGAGTGGAGACCCTAACCCCGCAGTGGGACATTATGGGTTGTTGTTGATGATGATGAAGAAAGAAATGAGTCCATACCTAGCTTGTAGTAAAATATAGGAATTGATCTGATTCTGTAAGTAAGCAATTATCAATTCTTTAAGTAAAAAGTATTTTTAGGGTACCTAAATAAGTATTTAAGAACGTTAATCCATTTTCTCTGGAGTCTCTAATATAAAACATAATATGTAGATGATATTATGCGAAGGAGCGTGATATTGTTAGCATTCGAATGCTCGATACATGATGCAGTGGGTAATCTCTTAGGTAACATGTCTATCTCCAGTAATATACGTCAATGCACCAATAGCTTGAAAATATAAATTAAAATATCACATATTGCTATCATGCAAGACATAAATAAATCAATAAATAAATATTTCGGACTTCTAACACACAACGCCATCTAGTCCCAAACTAAGCGGAGCTTGTATTATGTGTATTAGACAACTGATACGAATACATAAATACTTTTTTTTTAATACATTATTTTAAAACAGTTTCTCCATTTTAGTTTATGTATTTATTAATAATGGAGCTCAAGTCATTAAAAAACTCTCAAAGCACAAACGTAAATTAAAAAACTCAAAGACGATTTTACCATTATTTAATATAATAATTGCTTTAATGAAATACTTAGTTTTATTAAAACTAAATGCAGTTTTCAAATAAGTATGAAATTAAAACTTGATAAGTTTATTTTTTTTCATTTTTTCCAAATAATAAAATTCTTTTTTTCTGGCATATGGGGCAAATGAGCAGACGCATCGCCTGTTGGCAAGCGATTACAGCCGCCCATGGACACCCGCAATACCATAGGCGTCACGAGTACATTGCCGGCCTTGGGGGATGGGGAGAGAGATGAGGAAAGGGATGGATAATGGGTCTCCGCGAATTTGAGATCAACACACTTTTTTTGACGTTTGAACATTATTCACGTATTCAAATGTAGGGTAAATTGAATTCGAAGGTTCAACTAGTTGTCAGTGTATTTGAGGGCACTGATTTCCTAATAATGATTTCCATAGATGTTCAAAAATGTAGAAATACATTCAACAACAAGGACAAGAAATTCTTTACTAAAATAAAATCAGTGTCTATAACGACGATTCTATTATAAATATTCAGTGAATAAAATTATTAATCTAACAAGGAAATACTAGGGCTAAAGTAGCTAATAGTTCAAGAGATCAACCATAACACGTCGATCTTGTTCTAACTATACTGTCCACGTTCCTGCCACTCGGCAGAGATCCATTTGCACTTTTTATAGCCGAAAATTTGGAGCTGTAAAGCCTTTCATATTTGATTTAGAAACGAAATTCGGTTTATTAACGCCAGCTTTAATAAAGGAGGAGTGAATACTGGCAATAAATTTACTGGTTACGAGATATGGATAGACCTGGGGACTAGGAGCTATTTCATTATATTAATGTAGGGGTATATTTTGTTTATTGTGTGTGGTTTTAGTACAAATTGTACAATCACTCTTTTAGTGTTGCAGCTGTGCGACTATGGAATGCCTTACCGCGTGCGATACGCGCCAGTCCTTCTCTGAGTATGTTCAAGAGGCGAACTAGGGATTATTATCTGTCCCTACAATAACCGGATCGTTATTTTATCATATGTATTTGTATATATGTATGTGTGTATGTATATGTATGTATGTATGTGTATATATGTATATGTATGTATATGTGTATGTATGTATGTATTTGCGAATGAATATCGTATGTGTTTACTAATATGCATAAGGTATTCAACTGTAGTTATAAAATCAATGTCTATAAATCACTATTATTATCTTTTTAATTTGTTATTATATTCGTTTCTTTTAAATACGCATAACTATGTCCTTACATTTTGCACTATCCTCTGTTCACTCAGGGTTTGCTGGCAGAAAACTCAATGTTGAGTTAAGCACGCCTTTTGTACATGACACTTCCTTGTATTTTGTTCATACTTGTATTTTCAATGTGTACAATAAAGAATAAATGAAAAATGAAATGAAATTGTAATTTTTATCTTCTTGGATTATAATTTTAGATATAAAACTTACTACTGCATGTAACGTTCTCTATGAGATAAAATGGTTTACATTAACAGTAGGTTTTCTAGGTCACAAACATTAGAAAGGTTATGCATGAATCATATATATATAGATCATTACCACTTTTATTTTTTTCTAAAATAGCTCTAAAAAATAAAGCATTTTAATGTAAAATATTTAATACTAGCGTTTCTCTGATGCGTCTACCCTTATGTATGTTGATTTTTGCCATAAAATGTTATGTATACCCTACCTAAAAAAATAATTAACATTGACTTAGCAGCATTGTCACGAAAGTGCAACTGACAGACAGGCATAGTTCCTTTCTTTTTTATAAGTAGGAATAACTCTAAACTAAAATCAGTGGACGGCAACGATTTGATGATGTTAAACTCTAAACTAGACTATAGAGCAAATCAAAAACATTATTTTTTAAATGATATGAGATTTTAAAAAAGTATTTGAGATTTTAAGAGAATTGTCTTTAAATTTGACCGTGTACACACTTTTTGATCTACAAGAAACTTTAACTTATTTCCGACAGAAATATGTATGATGGTTTCAAAACTGATCAATGCGAAATCAATAAAGAAATGCATTTAAAATATAGGCAGAACGTTCAAGCTACTATAATAATTTAACAGTCAAAAAACAAAAATGATAGCCGGGATGTAATCCACGCCGCTGTTGTTCCGGTACGGAACGTTATCGGGAACAAAATTTGAAATTCGATAGCGATCGTGCAACCGGACGTCATGCAAACGTGTCCGGGATATGTCCGCCGGACGAGGAGATGTAATCATTTGGTAAATTAGTTTGGTTGATAATTGGGTTATTATTATTGGAAGTCAATTCAATTATTTGAATATACACTATTGACAAATATGTTTAGAACTAGACATAGCTCACGTAGGATCTGTGATACTTAGTGGCTTTATAGCTTCCCTGTGAGTGTATGTGTGTTTATATAGTTTCACTTTAGTTAAGTGGATTAATAGTTTTAGAATTTCTTCAATTTGCTTTTTAATAATTTTATTGCAGATTCCAAGACAGTTTGAGTGACGTTGCTTGGCACGTTTGTGGGTCACTGCGGTTGACCACAGCTTACAGAAAGTACTTTACCAAAATCAGTATTTTTACCGTTTGTTTGTTTAAGTTTTAAAAAATACCAAATGGTATTTTTTATGAAATCATTAAAATCTTGTTAAATTTATATCAGCCTAAGATGTTCCTGCTGTATTATGAGCTTGAAAACTTAAAAGTATAACTAGAAGCTTCAAACAACCTTTAAATAAAAAGAAAATCCGATCTCCATAATAATCGATGGAAGGGGCCAACATAATCTCTTAACAAGTATGGTGTTACCCTCTGTTTAGCTCGAGTAGTGTTTCAGCATCATCCGGCACTCTAATCAGGGTATTGTTGACCCACGCTCAACTGCGGACAATCCTATTTTGAGCTTCTGATTACGTTGTGCATCACATAGTGACCTAAACTGGATTATCGTCGAAAGAGATGAAATGAAATTATCGAGATGAACTTCTCGTTTATAAATTTGTACAAAAAACTTTGTTTAGCTCTTTGCAGATCATCTAACTCTTTCCTAATTGAGCAAAAAGGGCTCTAGAAATTTCTGCTTCCTATTGAACATCGAATTCCGTTTTTCCAACCAGAAACATACGCTATAGACTTTCACTTGAAAGATTAAATCAAAAATAATCTTAAAATAGAAATTCTCTTATTAATTATAGTATTTACTTTGACAATATCGTTTATAATGTGCAATATGAATGTCTCTCTTCGAAATTTATTTTCTGGCATCAAGAAAAGTGATACCAATATTGACAGAACATTATTTCTTAGTATTGCATTATTTAATTTCTGAAATACGTTGCCTTCTTAGTCTAACTTCAGTATCAATTGTGTATTTCAAATCTTTTAAAATTGATGACTTAACATAATCTTTCTTTTGTTATGATACATGCCATGATCACTTTCAGTGTACAGCTTACATTTATATTATATTCACTATTTTATTTGTTCTAGTGTATTTTTTCTTTGTGCAAGTTTTTTGGCTTTGAAGTAATTAATTTAAAACGTATCAAAATTCATGTTTTCCACAGAGTTGTATAAAAAATTATTGACTGTGTTATTTAAGTAAATTTAAATTCATACTAATAATTTATCTCTCTTTCTCTCTCTTAACTCTCTTTATAAATATAATAGAAATAGTTATTGAATGATTCGGGACCACGTGTATATTTAATACTTGAATTGTGCAACATTTTGGTGTCAAGTTTCCTCCAAATTTATGTTGGTACCTATTTGACTCGAGTTATTCAATTTGCATAAATTTACACGACTGCGACTTAATGTAAGTAGTTAACAGAGGTTCAGAAACTCATTCTCGCGCCACTGTATTTAAAATTCTTCAAATTGACATACTTATGAACAGAAATCATGAAACAATATATTTCTCATTAGGTATATTGATACTATGTACACACACTATATAAGTGTATAGAACTCATTTATATTCGAATAATTCTATGAATAGAGTAGATACTAATAGGTTCATTATTTATAACAGTTTGAAAGATTGTTCAGTTTCAGTATAATCAATATTCCAGACTTCTAAATATTTTATTCTTATTGAGTGCTTGAACGAGGTTGAAATCCAGATTAATGAGAAACTTTTTTAAATATTATCCGAAAGCTTGCTATGGCTCAGTATGACAAGACATATGAGTATTATTACGATTGAGAAACTCTCCTGAGCTTTCCTTGCTGTATATTTCTTCATTATCAAACCTATTGGAAATTATTTTCTGATACAGTTGTAAATGATGAAAAAGTATTTAACTGCATAAACCTTTCGATAGGATTTGGATTTCTACGCACTCTTACACGCTGCGCTGATGGAACAAATATCTCTCATATTATATTTTGTATACTTGTGATTACTGAACAAATTACTTATTATAAATTCTTGCTTGTTGCTGCAACTGTTGGTCAACTGATCTAGGAATTAGCGTACAGCAAAACTCTTTGTACACCAAAACTTGGACATACAACGCCATCTAGTTCGAAAGTAAGCCGAACTTGTATTCTGGGTACTTGACAACTAATATAAATACTTATACACTCTTTTTCGTAAATAAATACATATTATACAGAACAAAACCACTCAAACTCCAAAATAAATAATTGTAGATCATAAAAATCTCATAGGCAGCAGTCGCGTATGCTGCCACTGCGCCGACGTGGAAGTCAAAAGCATATAAAATTAGCTGAGCCGGCTACAAATTCGCACCGCCATACTTTTTTCCGTGATTTTTTTCTAAATTTTCGGGAAATATGTTTTAGTATTTATACCCACTTCAAATATGTAACACATCCAGTTTTCTTTTAATTCTCTTCTACATTAACCTTGCCCTTACAATAACAAACACATAAAAGAAAAAATATCCAATTTGGTTCTATCGATCGGAAACTATGCGTGTTCATACATATCGGTGATTCATTTTTATATTTATAAAGATAAAATATTTACCTAGAAGCACATAACCATTCCATCACTACTAACTGTCAAAAAATATTATTATAACTAGTTTTATCGCTTAAATAACCATAACCCTTCGTACGAGCCTATATTTTCCAATAACGCTTGTCCAGTAGATTTTTCCCTAAGAACCTACTTGTCATCACGTTCCTTTTATCTCGTGATCTTATAAAATGCTGTATCATCACGGACAGGTTTCTTCGTTCTGCGAAATTTGATAGTTAATGTTTTTGAGAAGCAATTTTAAATGTGCTGCAATACTGTGTGTGAATATATAATACTGCATGTGAATGTGAAACTAAAGCAACATTCCTTATTTCAAATGCTAATCTTTAAATAAAAAAATAAGCATGCCATGCATGCAAAAAGTAAAGCAATTTTTACCCGACTGCGAAAGGCGGAGTGTTATGTGTTTCAAGTGTATGTATGTATGTATATATGTACTTATATTTCTTTGGCACGCTCTAGAGCCTGTACGGCTTCTCATATTTTTATGGGAGTGGTGGCTATAGATTCGTGTTAGTCGTAAAATATTATCATTAAAATCTAACCAGTTAATTTATACCATGATTTCACAAGCATTAAATTTATCAGTAATTAGCAAACAAAAATAATTTATATGAATAATCTCTGGAATATAAAATTATATTTTATTTTCATAACTTTGTCCTTTATTTGAGTATGGCAGAATTATTTCTAATATTAGTTTTGTACAACGCCAATTGAACAATAAACGATTTATTAAGGTCAAGAAATTAAGAAGTCAATACCCGAATAACTGCGAAAATCTTAAGTTGATTTATCGAATAGTTAGACATTCCGCGCACAATGACCCCCGACAGAAAGGGTCGGTGTGATTGCTTCCCGTTCAAGCCCTGCCATGACGTAATTGCCAGACAATTGAACAGCATTGTAATTTGTGCTGACATGGGAATTATTGTATCTTCGCATAACGTTTGTTGCGGGTTGAGTTTATTCGCGGTAAGTGATGCGGAGAATTGTTCCTTTGTAATGCCTGTGGTTTGTAGATACTGTTTTGTTAATACAAAGGTGTAGGTCTAAAACGTTTCGTCTCGTGTTTTATTCAAACGGTTACACGTGTATTTTAGATTAAAACATTTTCGATGTACGAGTCGAAACTGAAGAGGCACATGAAAGGACGACGCTACGCCACGATTGACGAGATAAAGACGTCATCGAAGGAGGAGCTGAACAAAATACAAAAAAATGATTTTTTGAAGTGCTTCGAAGATTGGCAAAAACCTTGGCACAAGTTTATAATATCCCAGGGGAATTACTTTGAAGGGGACAAAATAGCTATTCACGAATAACAAATAATTTTTGAAAATACACAAAATTCGTGATACTTTTTGAACACACTACGTATCCCATTAAAATTGTTTTCAACGTCAATCGTTTTAACTGCTGCTGTACGGTGTATTTGCAAGTGCAATTCACATATTATATTCTGAATATTATTTTGATCTTTTGATATTAAAAATAAAGAAGAGTAGAGAAGAGTATAGAAGAGTACAGTAGAGTAGAGTAGAGAAAAGTAGAGAAGAGAAGAGTAGAGAAGAGTAGGGTAGAGTAGGGTAGAGTAGGGTAGAGTAGGGTAGAGTAGGGTAGAGTAGGCTAGAGTAGGCTAGAGTAAGGTGGAGTAGGGTGGAGTAGGGTGGAGTAGGGTGGAGTAGGGTGGAGTAGGGTAGAGTAGGGTGGAGTAGGGTGGAGTAGGGTGGAGTAGGGTGGAGTAGGGTGGAGTAGGGTAGGGTAGAGTAGTGTAGTGTAGTGTAGAGTAGTGTAGAGTAGAGTAGAGTAGAGTAGAGTAGAGTACAGACGAGTAGAGTAGAGTAGAGTAGAATAAACTGTATTGTACACCAATTGATATAGTTATATTTGAGCTAAATAATATAATGACCATGTACAAATCGTGGCATGTATATATTTCTTTCTTTTCTATAACATTTCCGTATATATTTTTTCTATTTTGGTAGTATTATAACGTTTTTATGGAAAGGGGGTAAACGAGCAGACATTTCACCTGATGGAAGGCGATTAACGCCGCCCATGGACACCCACAACACCAGAGGCGTCACAAGTGCGTTGCCGGCCTTTGGGGAAAGTGGAAGGCGATGGGAAGAGGAGTTGGGTTATGGGCCTCCAGTATCCTAACTCACTTGGTGAAACACAGCGCTAGCGCTGTTGCGCACCGGTTTTCGGTTTGGCCGTGGTAACATTCGGTCAAGCCGGTCCATGAAGCCGGACGAAGCGTGACTCTCAGACGCTAACAATTACAGTTAATGAAATCATTAAAATATATAATAAAACGACGAAAAATTAGCACAATAATTATTTTTTATGCACTTAGTATATTAAGTTATTAGAACTAAGTAAATAGGTTGATAAAAAGTTTAGTACATTTAACATAGAAAACATTAATAATGAGGTTGAATTTACAGGCAATTCACTGAAAAATTTGCCGTAGATTTCTGTATTAATATGTAAATAGTAGTTTAGTAAATTTTCTTATACATATTTAATTTAACTATCAATATATTGATTATTTTGTGGTATAGGTTTACTCACAGAAAGTTCCAGAATCAAATGAAAGTTGAAACCTTCAGGTAGGCACAAAACTTTAATGTCACTCACAAACAGAAGGATAAAGTTCACAGTAATTAATACATTAAGTTTAGGTGAAAAGAAATACAATTAAAAGACATACAACAACACGCACGATACTTAGCGATTCTAATTATGATAATCACCAACTTATACAATCAACGCAACACGTCAGGTTTCGCGCGACCGAGGGCAGTTCGATACTGAATTCATCGATGCGCTTGCACCGGTCGATTACTATAGGCCTCGTAAGAAAGGGCGTGGTCCCGTTACGGCAAATGTATACAATATCAATAAATATTATTTGATTTACTTGTATTATTTATATTAATAGTAATTGTTATTTATTCTAATAGTAATAATATATAGCGATAAGAAAAGAGTAATAATATCAGATAATGAAATGTTTACATAGATATAAATTCAATAGAATAGGAAACAGAATATTATAAGGATTGACTTCGGATAGTATAAATATGTGTATATATATGTGTGTGTGCATGTATGTCTGTATGTATGTAAACCTCCTACAATTTATTATCTAGTACATTTAGGCATTAATGTAATAACGTATTTTTTGGCCTGCCAAAGTGGCTCTGCTCGGCCTGATGGGAGACATGAACAGAATCCAAGAGTTGTGGTCGTCATACTCTTTGCGAATGCAGACAATGCAGACAATGGAACAATGCAGCATAGTGACCACACTATAGCGACCTAATTAAATATAACTAGTGCATCTAATTCTAAGTACCCAGACAACTACTCAGGTGTAATTTTATTCTTCACGACACTCATTATTATCACCAACCAGTCACAAAAATATCTTTATCATTAATTATTTCTCTTTGTTTCGGGGTCCCCTCATAAATCATTAAGAGATCAATTTATAGTAACTACCCAACATTCTATTATTTGATATTAAGTGAGAATATTAACGGACGAATACCGGTAACCTTTGTCACCACTTTTAAAACACTTTATTATGTATGAAAGACGCCTTTTCAGAACGCTGTTTTCTTTTTAATTAACATTAACTAATGTTACCCACTCACTTTAAACGTTTAACAAACTGACCCGGTTTAATTTAATACTCCAGTGAGGTTTTAAGAGTAATTTCGTTAAAAAGCTATTTATACCAAAATATTTTTTATCTATTTACGTATATATACTCAGCAATTACCAACCTAGTGCAGATAATCGTGACAAGAATTTAAACAGTTTATTTTTTCCGTTTAAAGAATACAACTCTTCACTAAGAATATGTATCTTGTATCGCAGGGGACTTAAAAGAAAATACATACAACGGACACAAAAAATACCCAAACTCAGAACATTAATTGGGAATTACATCAAGTGCTGTCCCATGTGAGGTTTGAACCGCCAAACGTAGCGCAGAAGAAAGTGGCGTGGTTATGCTAAAACCACTAAACCAAACGTGCAGTTAAACTGATCGATAATTTTTTATATTTGTTAATGAACGATGGAATTTAGTATGCAGAGGGCTTAGAGGCGATAAATCGATCAAGCTGAGATTCATTTTACAACAACAAACTCGTAAAGCTGTGAGTAAACTCAACAATAAATTCCTAAAAAAATACCGAGCAAAGCTCATCCAGGAATTAAACATTTAAAATAAAAACACTGGATGAACTATAGCGGTTTGCTTGGAATTAATTATAATCTTTCAATTTAAATAAACAACAACATTTAAACAAATGTACTAAATAATAATATAACTACAGAATTTGCATTGCAAGTTATTATGGGAAGAAACTAAAGAAATATAATTATTTCAGATTTTTCACGCAGTTTCGCCTGATTGTGTATTGGTAATTGTGGTAAAAAGTAGCTTTGCGGTTTATGGTCGCTTATAAATAACTTATCTCTAGTTAAAACTGGAGGTAGTCTTTATGATATTTTCAAATATGATTTATACAATATTTTCAAAAGCTCTGATGGTCCAGTTGCACTCGGTGATTAAAAACAATCAGCGAGGGTAAGCAACTACGGCACGGTCAATACCTGGATGGGTGACCGCTAATGGCGTGATACCATGAGCGTGTGCGTGATTCGGAGGACACGTTAAGCAGTCGGTCCCGGTTGTTATCTTAGGATAACAGTCGTGAAGCTTAGTTGGAGGCCTTTGGGCGGCTTAAAAACATCCAATGACAAGATTACGAAGCCACATTGCAGTCTTGCCAGTACCCAATCTGCACTCGGCCAACGTGATAACGTATGGCCTTAACTCTCTCCTGAGAGGAGGAGAGGTAGCCCGATGATGAGGTTGAATACTTTCAATGATATGTAGGATTTTTTCCTTTTCTTCTTTTTGCAAGTTCAAGTAATCTAACAGATAATAAATACTCTTTCTAAAGTTAAATCAAACCGTTTTCACTTACCTACTTCCAGTTGTATCTAGAAACGGCCGTTAGAAGTGATAGCAAATAAACGAACTCATATTGAAATTCGTTATATAAGCCAGGAATAAGTTTCATTCTTATTTGATTAATTAAGCTCAAAAACCATTACTAAAGCTATACTATTCAGTATAAATAAATTAATGTAAGTACGAAACTTGTAAACGTCAAAACCCTTCTTTAGAACACGAGGCAGACAAAGAATTATAATTAGAACTACTTCTAGGTTTCTAGTGCAAGACAATTTCAATGGAAGACGTCTCAAAATTTTTACAAGAGCTCTACCTCTTTTGATAACAAAGAGCGTAGTAATTTTCTGTCTGTCGTTCTCTAGAACATGAGTCTAAAGCGTATAGCACACACATTTAGATTTTTAGCTTTGCTATTATTATAGAAAAATATATTTGCAAGAATTTCAAACGCGATAAATAGAGGGAAATATTTTGATTAATAATGTATTGAACTTGTATTTAGTTCTTCATCTTCAACCAGCCGGATCAGCTATTTCTGTCAAGTATTTAAAATCTTCAATTAATACTTCGAGTCTATTAGTCTTCAAGTCTTCGTCGTGATGAAATTAATGACAAAAAATATAAAATATCTGATTGACATGGTATGGGGACTGTCAAGTAAGACCAAAAAATGGTCTTCCTCGTATTTAGTTACTTTTTTTTTTTGCTTACAGTTAGCTTATACTTTAATTAAATTTTATTTTCTGGTATTTCATTAATTCATTTGTCATCCCATCATCTCGCAGTTGGAGAGTTTTACTAAATTCATTGATCTATTAGAGTACGTTGTTTATCGATACGACATTAAGGTTAATACATTTTGCGGAGATTACATTAATTTATTTCTAGAATACACCTGAGATGGTATAAAATATCTGTTAATGGTATATATGTTAAAAATATGGTAATGGAATAAAGTGAGCCGGCTTGAACTCGTACACCACCATTTTCTCATTTTTTAGGGTTAGATGACAACACCACGTGATTTCCATATAAAATTCATCAAGCAATCGTTCATTACTGAACTGCCTCCCATCCAATAGTCAGTATATTAATTAAAAGTAATAAAATAATTATCATAATCCAAATCTACGTGTGTAATATGCCTTAGGAAGGTCAGAAAACGTTCGGTCTGAATAGCTACTTGTGGATGATGGTCGAACAAAAAATGTTCCTCTCGGTGTTTTTAGGTTCTTGATTTTGATTCATAACATTTTTTTTTGTTAAAAAGCTGAGTCTGGACAGCGCGTAATATTATACCAAAACCTCCTTTGGTAGACTCTTTAATGGACTATTAAAAGCTTTTGATGATGGTAATGTATACTAATTGGTATAAATAGTTTTGTATCTACTATTTATATGTTACATTCTCATCTCACCTGTAGTAAGATATTTTAGAATATATCTCAATATTGATTTGAAAGTAGTGTGTAAATATTTTAGTAAACCCATTTTAAGTATTATCATAAGTACAGTGTAAAATAAAGTGCTTACATTTCAAGACACATCTGTTTAAAGTGTTTTAGTAGCAATCCATAATAATAATATGTTTTCAGCCATCTGCACACAAATTTAAAACAGATTACTTTTTATTGTGGTATGTAAGGTACATTTTTTACGCCTGTCTGTGCACTTAAACTAACAATAAACTTTAAAGTTTCGGTACACAATCTAACATCCAACATTAACCCTTTGATACATTGGCTCTAGAAAATTGTCAACGAAGAACTGTTAGAATGCTGCCATGATTCTCCGATCGATCATCAGATCAAGTACCGCAAATGGAACTGAATATATTTAACTTTGCGTAGAAACTGATCACATGGCCTAAAAAGTGATGGAGTGAGTTCCGTAAGAAATACCTATGCGTACCTATGGTTAGTTATAGGTGGTCTGCAAGGCCACCTGTAACTACTCAACTCAAAAAAATAAAGTTTTCAAACAACATCGAGAGTCAAATTAAAGAGTTTTCAATGGTGATTGCGATTATAATATAACTTATATATTTTATATGTGAATGAACTTCTTGAACTAAGTAATTTAGATCGTACTAATTATACATCTATAAACACCGTGTACGTCACAATTACACCTGTGCACAGGTGAGGTGAACGCGCTGTGGTGAGGTGAATTTGACCAATCATACACATGTTTAACGTTTACTGTGAGTAGCAATCGAATCAATGACTGTAATAATAAGATTTCGAGACGCTAAATTAAGACTATTATCACCAGCAACAGATTTTAATAGCCCACAGCTGGGTATGTGTCTCTTCGAAAGGGGTTCTTTTTGCAGTAAGTTCAAAAATAAAAGGACTTTATAACCTTAACAACATTTGATCGAAACTATACTACGATAAACGAGATGACATGTGATTAAGACTCGTAATAAGCAGTTATAAAAATTTACTTCTGTAATAATTTACCAATTAGTTAGGGTTTTAAATTACATTGCAATACACACGATAGGAGTTGTAACTATGAAAGCAAAGCAATCATATATGCACTATAGTTGAGTACCTTATGTAATATAACATAAAGTTGAATTTATCGACAGTTAAAGCATACTACATAGTTAATTATTAACAGTGTACACCTTGTAAAGGTCATTAAATGTAGTAGTAATTATATTCTGGGGCATATACTGCTAGTTAGATCGAAATACACATTGTATTTATGCATTGTTGAATCAAACGTGACTTAATATGCTTACTAATACACAGCAAGAAGTATGAAGTAAAGGAATATGAATTTATTTTTGAACTAAATCTGATTTATTTATTGTTTTATTCATACACTATCATAAGTCCTTAACTGCTGCTACATGAAACAATACAAAGAAAATCATTTAAAACACATTCCATAAAGACTATTCACTATTTAGTGTTGTCCGTTCATAAACAACACTAAGCAAAAAAAGAAAAGAATTAATGAAAAATAATAGTGCAATGCAATTAAAACTGAATTATACTTTACAATTAAAACTTAGTAAAATTTTCAGTTAGAAATCAGCAGTTTGACAAAATCTATTTTTAAAAAACCATTTAAACCAGAAATTTAAGTACTCTATCTTGTCTTTTACAAAGTCGGTAAAAAGGGTGATCTTCTTTTTATATTATAAAATAATTTCTCAAGTTGAATCAAGCATAACGGGGTGGTAATCGGTTGTAAATTAATAATTAGAGCCACGGCTTACCCTCGGTTTGTCAACAATTGTTGGAATAATGGCATCACCCAGTAAGAGGGCATATGTAATGTAATTTATCTTGAATTCTCTTATTCTAAAGAAGTTATTTTCAAATGCTGTTCTTGTATATGCATATTAAGATAACGTCTATTTTTAGAATGACATCCCTAATTTTTCATAAGTTCGTTTGACAACCACAGATTTATTTTTAGTGCTTTTAAATTAATTTAGAGAATTTCCGAATGCTGTATTAACATTATTGTTTCACCTTAGCAAATAAATAGCTAAAAAGCTAAAACCACAAGATGTGTTTTGTTTACTAACGACATGTTAATACAATATTTGACCGCAGCACGAATGTCTACGTACAAACCTTTTATGCACGAAGCATTCAGACAGTCAGTATTGAATATAATTTTCAGACCTCTGAACGAGTGGTTAAAGGGTTACAGACTCTTTAGAACATACTGTGTATTTTGCTCTTTTATTGCATGACTTCAGTTCAATGAAAATGCTATGAAAGATTTTTGATGTCATTACTTTTTCGAGAGCGGCTGTCGCTTCAAGTATAATTTTATGTTGTATGTTATATGTTTTGGTTACGAATATCACTAACTTTATTTTGCGTCAGCAACTTTCATTTTGTCAAACTTTTTAAACAATTTTAACTGTGTTCGTTTTTATAACAGGTTCGACAGCTATTATTATGAGTACATGGCCAGTACTTGCTCTTTCATTTTTAATTTTCCATGTGAAGGCTCACATGTCCGTATGCAGGATAGTATGATTAGATTATAGAATACGCTCTAATTTATCATGTTTTATATTCAATATTGAGTGACATATTCACATTTTTTAAATTAGCTCATCATTTGAACTTTCTCTTTACTAAACTTTTATAAAACTTTGGAACCAATATTCGCCAAATCATGAACTGATTTGGCGAATTCTGATTTTTATAACAACCCTACTAGAGTTTAAATGACCGAAATATTTTTATTATCTGTATTGTTTTAGTAGAAGCTTATAGTCTAAGTTTAAAGTTTAGAAGTTTATAGTCTATAAATATTTTAAATATTTCAACTCATTATGATACGAAGTATAGTTTGCAATAAATCTAGCGTCACAAAACAAGGATTAAAGAAAATGAGAGCAAAATCTCACGATTCCATAAATTGTTAGTAAAACTTCAATGTGTTTCTTTCATTTCGCATTTATCTCGAGTTTCTTTGCTCACTTTAATTTAAAAAGTTGGATTGATGTCCTCGGGCTGAATCGCTGTTTTTTTTTCTCTTTGGTGTTTATGTTGAACAAATTACCTGTATTTGCTCTTTCCACGGTTATCCTATTCTCTGTTTTTTAATTATCTACCTGTCGATGATTACTATTGGCTGACGGTGTTATTTTATTGGTAATAAATGGTAAATGATTATTTTTGTTTCTTGATGTGATTCATTATGCTGTTGACAGGTTTTTTAGCATTCGGCCATTGGAATGAACGCAATTTGTCCTAAACACATAACATGTATTTCAACGGGTATTAGTTTGAACAGTTATGTACCTGTATGTATAGCATTCGAGCTTCGAAAGTATTAAATGACATACTATTCATACTAATATAATAAATTTGGAAGAAGCTCTGTCTGTCTATTATGCTTTCACGGCTAAAGCGCTGCACCGATGTCAAGTTTGTCATGTATAACGATAACTAAAATACAAGCAGGCGGTCCGCCGGTCAAGGGCGTTTTTTAGCGTGAGAGCCACGCTTTGGCATGCATGGGCCGGCTCGGCCGATGTCTCTCTGTTATTCTGTGTATGTGTGTCTAGCTGTAGCATCGTACCTCTCAAACGGATGGATTGCTTTCGATGCAGTTCCTTTTATTTAAGAACCAGTTTCCTTTCGATGGTTCTTATTAGTTCAGAAATGTAAGAGTATCAGCTCTTTTACAAAATGATGTTAGACATTAATGGCGTGTGATTACTCGATTAAGTGTTTGAGTAAGGGGTTTTTAAAATGCTATAGTTTTAGCTTTTGCATCATAAAAATAATCCAGAAATATTATCATAATGATCATACATCAGCAGTCATTAATATTTACATTTAAATTTACGGTAAGCCCTTTGTTCAATAGCGTTTGCTGCTAGTATGATTGCCGTCTCCATTAATATTCCTTCAGTAGATATTTGTTTGCCATCATGTTGCATTTACGAGTATAGTATGTTCCTATTCTGAAAAGGGTCACTGTACGACTACAAGATTGCGTGACCAATACGCTGAAGTACTCTAAAACATCTCAGATTAGTACTTTTGTGTTCCAGCTCAGTGTTACGGATTTCTCATAAATGTGACACACGTGCTTGTTGGTTCCGTGGTGACTTCAAATTGTACCATGTTAGTATTACCCACCTTGAACACAAAATTTAAATGTATTGTTTCCAGATCACAGTTTTGCTTCCAGATCACATTACAATATTAATTAAAAAGCATCACACGTTATAGTATGAGTTACCATGTTGCGTTGTCGGCATTTACAATGAGAATGGTGACCACCACTCTTGGATTCTACTCAAGCTTTCCATCAGGCAGAGTAGAAACATTACGCCACTTAAAAATGTAGACATTAAACTCAAATCTGTACCTCTAATCGTAGAGAGAGACCTATAAAATGCTTGCATTTTACTGACTTCGTTATTTGATATTAAGCTATGTAAAATAGGGAAATCAAAGAAGAAGGGCAAACTTATAACATACGGCAGTAGGAATCTTGGTGACCTATAATCCTCCATTTGTACTCCTAACATGAAAATTACAAATATTTCTCTCTGAATTCAATGACTTCAAAAGAAAAAAGTTAATATATCTGTGTCTTCTATACTAATAATATAAAGAGGAAAGATTTGATTGTTTGTTTGTTTGCATTGAATGGGTTCCGAAACTACTGAACTGATTTGAGAAATTCTTTCACCATTAGAAATCTGAATCATACCCGAGTATCATAGGCTATATTAAATTTGCAAAAAAAGTCAGGGATCCGTATGAAAACTTCGAAAGTTGGTCAAGTGTTCTAAGCTTGGAAAGTTTGCCAAGAGCGTATTAAAATTTAGAATATTTAAATTTTTGGGTAAATACTAATACGAATACACGCACAAAGCCTGGGCGGGCTGTTATTAAAAAAATATTTTGATTGTAATAAATATCATAACGTAAACTGGATCTTCTGTAGAATAATATATTCAGAATTAAGAACTGCTTACCTCATACGACCTGTATGCTCTATCATAATGGCTCGACTGTATTTTTGTAAAACAATCAACGTGACTCGAAGGTTTCTATATGTTTTAAACGATTCTAGGGAAGGTTAGTTGTTGGATACTGTTTGTTCAAAATTAAATCTCAACAAGTGTTTCAGTCAATGTAAACTTTTAAATTTTTATCTCACTTTTAATCTTTGCTATTGAAATAATTATACTTGATCAGATAATGATAACCTTTGTTCAATTTGAAATCTCCCTAGTAAAATTTCGTTGATGAATATAATAGCAGCTAATCAAATATAAATGTACAAGTCCCCAGATAACCTTTCTGGAAAGCGTAGATCGTTCAAATAAAGGCAACAAGGCACATTTCCTGTTTATTTCCAGTTTAAATGCCAAGAAAACTTTTCTTAGGGCTGAAAATGAAGGATTATATTTTAGAATATGTTTCATTCCTATTTATCCAATACCCTTAAACGAGCAAATGTTGTACAAATAGTGTTTAATACAAGAATTATGCAATAAATTTAGTAATCAACATTTTAAAGAGCAGCTGAAAAATTACTAAGCTTCTGACCTCCACTGATTTTGTTCTTATATGTCAGGCGTCAAGTTAGTCAATATTTGCATGCCCTTTCAGACATGACTCTGGGACGTCATGTCAATTATTATCGTTGTTATCTGAATATGAACGTCCATTACAATAGCAGAAAACATCCGCATTTCAAGCAATATTCAGTGAACATTACACCAGTGTGTCAGATATCATCCACTCTGTTCATAAATGACACAATGATTAGGTTCGCTCTATTGTAACGAGAAAATCTCACGATTCCTCTTAATAAGAATTCACTTGTAATAGAAAATGATTTTTCCCGAGTCCCATCTTGTTGGAAAACATAAAGGAATCGCTTTTTGCATTGTTGAACAATGGTAACAGTAATTAGGAATAACACCCAAAGGTCCATAGAAATGAATTGAAAAGTTTGCCTAGCTGTGTTCAAATACTTAAATTGTATTTTGTAACGGATTAAGAAATAAAAGATCCATTTAAAATATCTAACTTACAAGGTCACAAAATAATTCCAAAGCTTGAAAATAAACTTTTAATTTAAGGTCTGACAGTACAAACATTTTATATGTATTAATGAAAATATGATTAAACAAAAATCACATACAAAAAGACATCAATTGTGTAGAGAAACCCAATTACGTCGGTGCATTCTATCGTCAATCAAATAATTCAACTTCAAATTCTAACAAAAAATATTCTTCTTTTTTAAGACTTTATGGCTTGTACACTCTTTTCTTTATACTTGTATCTGCAATACCTACCTAGCAACACCGTCTGTTGTTGTTTTGTTTAATTCTTACAGCATCATCATCATCATGACCCTCTTCTGAATTTAGGCCTCTTCTTAGAAAGGGGATTTTGGCCTATCGTGTTACAATAGCCAGACAAACAAATTGTTCTGAAAATTGAAAACACAATATATGTGGCGACTTTCACATACAGCGTCAACATAAATATATATGACAACGCCATCCACCGAAGATACACTGAACTACGGAGTAACGTAGTGTACGAAGAAGCTACCAATCCTAAATCGCGCAATAAAAGTTCTCGCGCCGATTAACATATATACAACTTCCCAACATCAACCGTTGGACAGTGGCCCGCCAGGCATGATCAACTCGCCTGGTCGGAGGATCCCTTTGTGTTGGAGGGACATGGTACCCGTACTTCCACAATATATACTGCTATCATTAGTAATTCTCGAATAAAAATTTGTACAGTTTTCGAACATAATTTTGTGTAGCATGAAAAAATAGATACTAAAAATTTGTAATCTTAGGAGAAAGTTCTTTGGGTAATTAAAAAAGTCTGTGATTATACTCTGAAATAGCCCTTCATATTTCCAGTAAAGAAAATACCTCAGTGGTTTATTTGCCAGTATCCTCTTCTAAAATAAAAGGCAATAATAATCTTTTTCTATTCTGTTTGTTTTGTTTCAATTTTTGTTTTTGAGAGGAAACCATATACGTTGTAACACATTTAAAGTTTATGTGAGAAAAATAAATGTTTTAAAAATCTTGACAGCCCACAATGATTGTCATTAGAGTTATTATACTTTGCCAAAAATTTAACAAAAAAAACATTTGTCATCCAGGTACTGTATTTTAAAATGAGTTGAATATGCTCATGCATGATAAGTGAGGTGCGTATAGCCCAGTTGCACTCGGTGATTATAAACTATCAAAGGAGGATGAGATACGACCGCGTGTTCAGTATCTAGATGGGTGGCACCCGCACTCGGTCATCAAGGAACGTATGGCATTAACCCTCTCGTCAGCGGAGCCCCGAGCCCAGCAGTAAGCCATTGTGTGTAGTTGACGAAGTACGTTCAAATGTACATAAACGTGTGTCTGGTTTCTGGTAATAGTTCTGCCAACTCTAATATAAGTTGAGAAATCACAAAAAAATCGTATTGGTATGTTTTATTTATTTATTTTCATTTAATGGGACATTTAGGTGGACTAATAACAAAGCATTATCTGTCAGTCAAGCATTAGGTGGTGCGATAACAAATAAAATGTGCAGTGTGCTTTCATTAAGACTTTTAAAGTAATCCAGAAAGAACTATATATAAAAAAATAGATGAGTTTTACTCCTCTTTAGAATTTCAATACACCTTCAGAGTATGGGGTTGAATATTTAAGTACACCTTCAGAGATAAAGGGGGAGAAGGGGATGGTGGAAGGGGTTGGGGTATGGGCCTCCCGTATCCTCACTCGCTCGGTGAAACACAGCGCAGGCTCTGTTTCACACCGGTATTTTATGAAGCCGTGGTATCACTCCGGTCAAGCCGGCCCATACATACCGAAGCGTGGCTTTCCCTCGGTGGGATACATGTACGTATGATTTATGTGATTTACCGATTATCCCGTGCAAATTCTTATTTATTTCCGGGTAAAAAAATAAACCAATACGACCGCCTCTGGCCTTACCAATCACCAATACTTAGAAGAACAGGTCAGTGTATATAATAGTCTAGTATGATACATTTTTGATTGCCTTGGTGGCGCCGTGATTAAATCTTTGTATGTGGCAGTGCCACGCTTCGGCATGCATGGGCTGGTCAGACCGGAGTGATACCACGGCCTTACAGAAAACCGGTGTGAAACAGCGCCTGCGCTGTGTTTCACCGAGTGAGTGAGGATACCGAGGGCCCATAATCCAACCCTTACTCTCATTCCCCTCCTCATCCCCCAAGGCCAGCAATGCACTTGTGATGCTCCGGTGTTACGGGTGTCCATGGATGGCGGTAATCGCTTACCATCAGGCGATACGTCTGCTCGTTTGCCACCTATTCCATATAAAACAAAAAATTACCTGCAAATATGCGTTTCGGAGTTTTGGTGGTTTCTATGTATAATATGTATGTATTTACAAATTAAAAGCATAAATATGTATTTATATCAGCTGTCTAGCACCCATAGTTCATAGTTCAAGCTATGCCTAGTTTGGGACTAGATGGCGTTATGTTAGATGTCCAAAATATTATTATTATAAAGTACAGAGTACGCTTCAAATATATTTCAATCAAATTTCGAAAAGTTCTTGCCAAGAGGAGCTACATTTACTTACGGAGGTGCGTTAAGAAATTGAAACGAGCTCACCCTCTATAAATCTGTATCGTAAAAATTCACCAAACTTTTGACGTAACAAGAATTATTACTTTATTTTATTTACGTATAAATTACTTTTATTTAGAGGTACTGCTATCTCCCGAATCATAAAGATGCTACCTGATTTTATGACTTCGGGATTTTAGAGATCAGTTTGAGTGACTTACTCCTCCTGAACACTCTTTTATGGAGCTATACGGGTGTATGCCTGATCTTAGTTTTTACGTAGAATAAACCTTAATAAAATTTGACGAGTTTGAAAATATTGCACATACCTTTAAATGGTAAATATGTAATACATTCTAGAATTAAAATCACTTGCACTTATTCCACTACTAAATTTATGTTGATAATAATAATAAATAATAACCAACCGTGTAGTCCATCTATTAATAAGGCGTTACAGACAATCTTGCAACAAAATTAAAATATTTCTGGAATCATGAATCTGAAATGCGACTGCTGCTTGAGGTCTTGGGTTCGATCCCGGGTCGGGCCAAAAGTTTTTATGATCTGCAAAAAATTTTTTTCGGAGTTCTGGATGTTTACTGTTTATAATTTATACGTCTGAAGAAAATGAAAGTATGTATATATATACATATATATATATTTGTTTTAGTTGACTAGTACCCATAATACAAGCTCTGCTTAGTTTGGGACTGGATGACGTTATGTTTTGAATTTCTGAATATATTAATTTAAAAAAAAGTGTAGACAAATTTTGATTAAGGGTATCACTACTTATATTTACAGACGTTAACATTTACTATTTTATCAAGAACAAACTTGATTAATTTGTCCACCAGTAATTATATCAGTTCGGAAGAAAAGTTTATTAATTATTTCATAACTTTTTAAAATCAAAATAAACATGTAATAATACTTAAAACTTGCACCAATCAATCATTGAACGTAATTAATCAATATCGAGAATTTTCTCCAAGGTTAAAGATTTAAGTACAAGATCTTAAGCCAAATCTCCAAACAAATATGTTGAATAGCGCTCGTCGAAATAATCAGTTCAAGGTCACCGAAGAAGACTATTCAAAAATTATGTTTCTTTGGTAGAGTCTTCATCTCAGTTGTATTTATGAATATCGCATTTGAATGCTCATTAGTTATTGAACATTCAAATGTAATGTTCATAAATACATCAACGGTCTTTGATAGTCTACTGTAGGACATATACCTCTCTTTCAATCAACAACCCTTAATGTCCCACTGCTGGGTTCGGGTTTCCTCTCAGGAGAGGATTATGTCCCCACACTGGCCAAGTGCGGGTTGGAGACTGGCAAGACTACGTTTTGGCTACGTAATCTTGCCGTTGGATGTTTTTGTTTCAACGGCAGCTCCAACTAAGCTTTACGACTGTTATCGTATGATGACATTCGGAACCAACTGCTTAACGTGACCTCCGAATCACGGAGACACTCATGGTAGCATGCCACCTGCGGTCACCCATCCAGCTACTGACCGCACCGTAGTTGCTTACCCTCGGTGATTGTTTCTAATCACCGAGTGCAACTGGCCTATGAGCGCCTCTCTTTAAAAAGTAGGTTTTAGCCTATTCTTGGCCACAGGTTTTATTAATATTTCCTTCTCTTTATAGTGCTATAGTCCTGCGAAGTTTGCTTTATTTGTTAGTTTGATTCTTTAGAGGGCTCTTAGGATACATACGTAATAAATATCGGTAACACTTTACATTTTTAATCCGTTATCATAAAAAATAACGTTTTCAATTGAATCTACATTTTGCAATAGCAAAAAGGGTGCAAGTCAAAGCAGCTGTAAAATCTAACAAAGTTAAGCTGACCGGAGTGATTTAAAAAGCGAGGATAACGAACAATGAAACTGCTATACGTATTTTGGCTTCAATAACTCTGAATAATTGACTGAATCCGGTTTTTTATTTACTTAGCAAAATAAAATTGCAAGAAAATTTAAAAATAGAGAAAGCAAACTGGTGAATAGCAATTAATATAACGAATATTAATCAACACAAAAATCTTTACTGAGTTAATAAGTGTATAGTAAAAACAATAGGATACTCTGATCTGATTAACTCTCTAGATAGACTCTTAAAAATTGACTATAGTGTATTCAATGTATACGCAGACGTATATTCTATCATTGGTTGTATACGTTACCGGCAATCTATATAATCCGGTATACTATACAATACCTAGGCCATGTATACAATACCTAAAACGTATAGGTAATGTGTGAAATATTATTTATTTTATGCTTTGCATAAGTATTCTATGATTTGCGCAAGACGGCTGATAGGAGCTGGATGCGAGAAGCCGAGGATCGAACTAAGTGACGTCAATTGGAGAAATGTATGTCCAGCAGTCGACTACAAGAGGTAGTCTGGCAGTCCACAACTGTGTGCTTTTTGAGGAACTTTCTGCCTCGCACAACAAAACTGTAGAATGAACTTTCGCCTGCGGTATTCCCGAACCAATACGACCTTCAAACCTTCAAGAAAAGATTATACTCCTTCTTAAAAGGCCGGCAACGCACTTATGTCGCCTCTGGTGTTGCGGGTGTCCATGGGCGTAATCGCTTACCATCAGGCGATACGTCTGCTCGTTGCCACCTATATCATAAAATGATGATGATGATAAGTATTCTGTATAATGTCTAACGCGCAGCCGGTAACGTGCTATCTACTGGAACAAGTCAAAAGCAATCCTCTCAAACTCATCTAATCCCAACTATTCAACAATGACACACGCACAATAGCTAGGAATTGTAAAGAATACCTAGGCAAAGTATGTGTGTGTATTTAAAGACGATAATATTCATAATAATTTATACTTTACCTGGACGCCCTAGGTGTTGCATACATTGCATTGCATTATTTTTTTTTTGTGTGGACCTACCAAAATAACTACTCTGCCTGATAGAAAGCATAAGCAGAATGGAAGAGTGATGGTCACCATACTCATTGCGAATGCAGGCAATGCAACAATACAGCATGGTGACTCGCACAATGGCAGCTTAGTTATGCTTTTACATTTGTAATGTATATAATACTTGAATTAAACAGTTTGACGAAAACATATGTACAACCAGTGTCGATTTCCCATCCAAAATTACTAAAAAGGGTTTTTTAATTTATATCAGCTATAAATACTATACACAATATATATTACATATATATATCATATACACAAAAAAACATAAATTTATTTCAAAGTACCAGTCTGGATCAGCTGCATGGGTATTCTCATTGCACTCTTGACACCCTTTAACTTCAGCGATACAACAAAAATCGATAAAATTGTGTGTTTCTAACTTAATCACTTTATTTCATTTCAAATATAGAAAGTCAAAGCTGTAAGATAAAGTATTTAAATTCAAATCCTGTTCACATACACAACATTTTCCAATGAATCAACTTCGACAGTTTACATTCAACTGACTAAGAATAAGCAAAGCGGCAAACGAAATTCGTATCAACATCAAACACTCATGTACAGCATATTTTGAACCCGATATTTCTCCAAGCTGTTCTCTATTTTGCTTACGACGTTAGTATATTGAAGTAGCTCAGTATTGTAGTGACGGGGTGAGCAAACATCATTATGCTTCCAATTCAGTAAACCTAAGAGTAATTTAATGACTAAACCAATTAGTATTTCTCTTTTAAGTAAATTAATCGTTGATGTTGGATCCCGCTAGTATACTTTTTTTTCTATTCTGCTATATATTTTCACTCTGGATATCATTAAAATTTTCATATTTCTATTGGAAGTCCTTAATGTAAGTATGAAAAGTGTAAAGGTATATTTCTGAAGACTCCACTACATCAGCATGAACACATTTCATAATAACCATATAGCCCCCTAGCCAAATTGCATTCTACAAACCAACAAAGGTATAGGAATGACGTCTCTTCGACTAATATTAATAAATAATACAAGAGAAAAGAAACGGGAGTCATTTTAGAAAGATAATCGACGCGAAACTCTTGCAACGTGGACAAAGGGCAGATCTCATACCCCTTATTTTCCTTTTTTTCTAACGGGAAGAAATCCTCATGGATGTCCTCCGTCCTGGGGAGAGGACGAAGGGGTCTGTTAGACTTTTACTGATTAAAACCTACTGCTGTCCGTCTCTCAACTACGCCAGGAATCAAGGGAACTTAAAAGGCATCCGAAATCCCTGACTGGTACTGGCCTGCTGCTGCGGGCCACATCTCGTCAGCGAGAGGAATGAGATGTTTGACTCCCCCGATACTTCAAAGACAGGCGCACAGAAATACTACGCACCACCATCTCGGGTCCGGTTGGTTGGGGGCCGACGAACATAGATCGCACAACCCTAAGCTAAATAGAGACTGGATGACACAGACTAACAGCTAACTAAACTGATGATAAAAATACTTAACTAAATATTTCGAAATATATACATGTTATAAATAAACTTCATTCAAAAATTTAAAACCTTTAAGCTAACAAACAAGCGATCTTGTGTAAATATACATATATAAACTGAATCTTGGCAACGGCTCCAACGATTTTTATGAAATTTAGTTTGCTGGAGGTTTCGGGGTCGAATTGATCTATACAGGATTCTTTTTGTGTTCCAAAAACAAAAAACCGAGCAAAACCCGTTCATCCAGTCACTAAATTATTATACTAAAAATTATTGGTAAACAGTAATATACAGTAATAATATTTTATTTAAGGTCAACGTCTTTTAGTAAGGTTATTTCTTACATTTGAATTTATTTCCCAATGATAATTTCGTTTTCAACACAAATTCAAGACAAATAATATCCCTGAGAGCTTTAATTTAACTTAATATATTGAAACTTGAATCTTTGAATTTGAAACTTGTAAATTAATTGAAAAGTTATAGGCTTTACCACTGAATAGGAGTAAATAAAATGAATCGTTTATTATTATATATTATTATGTTATTACTATGTTTCACTCGACTACGGCGAAGCCAAAAAGAAGAGTAATATTTTTGTATGTTGCACCGCAGCGTCTAAATTACTGAACTGATTGTGGTGAACGAGTTTTCAATAAATATGTAATAATAGCCCCAGTGACATAGACTTTATAAATTTTATGAAAAGTTTTTTATGTAGTCGGGTTCTTGTTTTAAGTTTGTTTTATAATCTTTTATTTCTATTTAAGATATTTACATACAGGCAAGGAAAGTTTGTTGAAAGAATAAACCCCTTAAGAAAGGAACCATCTTTCTAAACCATATTATTGCTCTATTTCTCGTGTAATATAAATATGCAGGCGACCTGATTTAAGTGTCAACCGTCACTTATGCAAACTTACTCAAAAGCCAAAAGAGCTTTTCTGCTTTTTAGTTCTACACGCTCGACTAGACAGGGGGAGGGTAGGGGGATGCGGAAAGTTTGTGCTCTTGTTATCTTACTTACTAGACGAAATCCAATGAAACTTTAGTTAAAAAACAATTTTCTGTCATGATATTACTGTGGTGACTGGGTAATTTCAAATTAGAAAAAACACATCTTTTATTTTATCTTCAATCAACAACCCATAACGTCCCACTGCTGGACTCGGGTCTCCTCTCAGGAGAGGGTTAAGGCCATACGTCCCCACGCTGGCCGAGTGCGGGTTGGGGACTGGCAAGACTACGTTGTGACTACGTAATCTTGCCGTCAGATGTTTTTAAGCCGCCCAAAGGTCAACTGAGCTTCACGACTGTTATCCTAAGATAACAACCGGGTCCAACAGCTTAATGTGTCCTCCGAATCACGGTGACGCTTATTGTAATATGCCATCAGGGGACAGCCATCCAGGTACTGACCGCGCCGTAGTTACTTACCCTCGGTGATTGTTTCTAATCACTGATTGCAACTCGGCTATGAGCGCAACGCATCTTCATTTATCTTAAAAAACATTACAAGAAAATAAAATACTAACGATTTTATAACAACAATCTTTTATACATTTAAAACCAATTTGAGCTGTAAATAAAAGTACACTTCGATTTCACATAAATAGAATGCATTAAGTAAAAGAATACTCAGTTCGAAGTCCTTGAAAGCATTCGTAAAACAAATTAACAGTATTTTGACACCAAATTCTTGACAATCTACTCAGACGTTTTTATGATTTGACCTAGCACAATGACGACATATGCCAACAGAAATATATCCTTTAGGTGACCCTTAAGGTTTATGAGACGTCATAAGATTGTCCTGTGATGCAGCAATAAGTTGTATATTGCATACCAACACATGTTTATGGGATATTGCTCTTGTTGAGATGTGTTTGGTATGTATGTAAATTGACATAGTTTGGGGAGATTTTCTGTGATCATCTTATAGTAGATAAATATAAATATATAAATAATAATGAATCATAAAAATGTATGTACGCGCATAACTTTCGATTGACTGCACCAAATTAGATAATACGTTTGTATATGTCTGTTATTGTCAGGACATGTTTCGTATCGACAAATATAAAAGAATACCGGAGGTGTTATATTTTCTTAGTCCACTTTGTCATACACTGCGGCCCTGCGGGAAGTTAACATGGGTTAGCTGAAAAACTAAAATAAAAGAATTTTATTTTAGTTTTTCAGTAATTCTCAAAATTTTCAGGAGAATGAATATAGCGGTATGGAGTTCGTCGGGTCAGCTAGAACCGAATATAAATATATGTATATCGACCTTTTTTTATGGAATAGGGGGCAAACAAGCAGACGTATCGCCTGATGGTAAGCGATTACCGCCACCCATGGACACCCGTAACACCAGAGGTGTTACAAGTGCGTTGCCGACCTTGTGGGATGGGGAGGGGGAGTGAGATGAGGGGAGGGGGATGAGAGGATGGGTAAATATGGGCCTCCGGTATGCTCACTCACTCGGTGAAATACAGCGCAGGCACTGTTTTACACCGGTTTTCTGTGAGGCCGTGGTATCACTCCGGGCGAGCCGGCCCATGCATGCCAAAGCGTGGCTCTCCCATGGTAATGCTTAATTGAAAATATAAACAGAATCATAGAGTAGTGGTACTAAACTCATTGGGAATGCAGATAAAGCAGCATAGTGACCCACAGTATTGCAGTGGCCTATTGAAATGCTTTTGCTGCATTGGGCTTCGGATTTCGCACTCACCAATGGAAGATGATAGATAGCACGGCTGTTATTTTAGGTTGATCTTCTGTGAGAGGATAGTTCCGTCCCGGTCAAACAGAACCCTATATCAGACCAGACAGATGATAAAGATGCAAGGTTGAAATGTAAGTCAAATTTTATTAAAGACATTTGTACTCTCAGTTAATTACACTTTAGTACACTTAAATATTAGTTTCTTAACCTTTATAAAATATACGCACTCAATTATCTTTTCACTACAAATTTCATTTCTACAGTCTATTATTTATCAACAATATTGACAAATATACTCACGTTCCGAGGAAAAACCAATTTCATGAGTGAAATAACATGACTAATACAGTTCAACTAAAACCTCAATGCCAATACAAATAGAAATTAACTCACCAAAAACACACCACAAAGAGACACAATGACAACAACACGACCAAAAGACTAACTAAATTCTCTAATAGAAATGTCATTCACAGGGAATACATAAATATATACATCTGACGTATGTATGTATGCGAGGGCATGTAGCATGTATCGTTTACGCTTTTATCGCAAAAGATGATTTATTACTGACCTCTACTACGGGAAATAATAAAGGCAGCCCACACACCCACAGACTGTATTAGGGTGACCATAAAAACGATATAAAATGAGAAATTCCGACGGTTGGTTAGCTGCTCATTCGTATACGCATCACTAAAATTTCAGTCGATAAAATATCGTCTTAAAACTTTTTATATAGTTCGGTATTCAATGTTGGTATATTTGTATTAAATGAAAAAAATCGTTTTATAGACTTGCCTTGATGTTAAATACATGGTTGATTTTATAGACTCGCATGCACAATATTAAACTAAACCACTAACTCAAAAATATCTTGAAATAGAATTACGTGCCCTTATATTAAATTTTGTTTGAACAATTTTTGATCCTTTGATCTGGAATCGTATTATCAGCTCTACATAATATTGTGTTTCATCGTGACTTCAAAAACCCTTTATTAAATGTGTAAATTTAATAAAGTAAAAAATAAAGTATATTATAGATTCTCTCTTTCTAAATGAAAGAAATGTAACTATACAGTTAAAGTAATTGATTCTACGGGCAATAATTGGTAATTAGATGGATTTTGTTCTACTTTCACATACTTACATAAAATATTAGCTTACAATCGAAATTAAGAGTATATTCCCAAAGATTTTTCAGGAAAGTGACTGGCTAAGTAAAAAAATATACTATAGAGGAAAACAGCAAAAATATCATGCAGTATCACGAAAAAATTCTATATACGTAACTAATAACTTCTACTACCAATAATAAATATTAGCTATCAAAAGATTGCAATTAAAGGTTGTTCGTGTACTCAGAACACGTACGAGAACTCTGAACCATTTCCAAGCTAACTTTTTTCCTCATATATTATTTTACCATTTCACCTACTGCAAGATTAAATGAATATGTTATTCACGATTTGAATAAGTTCTTGGAAAGAGAGATCTAACGCTTTCAAGACAAAGGAAAATTCATGATCAGATTTGTCGTTCATGCCCGAAAGACCACCGATTGTATTACCAATTCTATGTTTATTAAGTACTTATAAATTAGTCTCATATATTTCATCTTCGTTTTTTATTTTCTATAATTTTCAGTTTTATTAAACATCTGTACGGAGGCCTCTAATTAGAAAGCAGGTTATGTACTAATTTTTTTCAAATTATATGTAAGACCAAATATCATAATTTTAATGGGACAAAGTTAATAATTATGAGTTATTTTAGTTAAAAAAAGGTATAACAGCATAAGCCTGAAAAATACGATTAATTCATTTACTTCAATAGTAAATGAAATAATCATATATTTAACAACGCAGACTTTATTTTTTATTCACGGCCCGCCTGGATTTTGTAGTAAAGGCCACGACAAAATCCAGGCGGGCCGTGAATAAAAAGTAAGGTCTGCGTTGTTTCCGCGTTGATAATTCATCACGCACAGTTATTTTTATGTTGCTCATTATATTCGGGAATCGATTTAAAATTATGCCTGAACTAACTGTTTGCTGTCATATATGCCCTTTTATAATTTCAAAATACCTCTAATTTCACATATCTGAACTCATTAATATCTAAAATTTTATTGTTTCAATATGACATTACACTTTTGACAGACAGACCATAGTTGATAATTTGACAATACACGCGAACCGATTCACTTAAACTTTCTTGATGAAACTGATATTCTCGTTTCTTTTATGCATTTTGTAAATCGATTCTTGTGATGAATCAATCATAATGGAGATAACGTTTAAGATTATACGTATTGTTGATGTTTACTCTGTGTATTTTGTTTTCTCTTTCTTTCTTAGTTGTTTATTTTTACTATTTTCACTCTCGTTACCTCTTTGAGTTTTTAAGGTGTTTCTGATTTTTTAAAGAATTTAAGTCAATATATTATTTGTAATAACACAACTGGCGGGCGGACAAAATTTAGAGAAAAAAAAACAATTTAATACATATTTACCATTATATTACTTTACATACACAATATTTTCATATATATTTAATAGTGTTCATTACGTTAATAATAAATTTAGACAGCAATGATGACAGATGATTTATATTGATAAAACTTTAACTTGGGTACCCCAACTGCGTGAGGTTAGTCGAAAATTGTTCCTTGATCCTTGAGGTCATCCGAAACTCTGGAACTTGCAGTCCCAACGCATTGTACCAGATTTTACGACAAGTCGTTCACTGTATAGGTTGTACGACTATGCAATGCCTTGCCAATGGCTATAAAGCGAGCTAAGTCTCTGCATATTTTAAAAAAAATGGTCCAGAAACATTTTTTAGCTTCGTAATTTTTTACCTACTTAAAAATATATTTTGCCATTTGCCCTTCTTTACCATAAAATTGTGGATATTGCGCATTGTTTTTTATGTTTTATTTGTTTGCATTAATGTGTATTAAAATCTCTATATTTTAGTTAAAGTAATTTTATCTGAATTGAGTAAATTACTATATTTATTTTGAACACCAATACTAATCATGATTTTGTGTTTCTACAGTTGATTTGTCCATCCAAAGGTTGCCTGTAAGACATTGCTTTTTAGCGATAAGGCTGCCATATGTACATGGTCATTATATTATTTAGCTCAAATATAACTGTATCAATTGGTGTACAATAAAGTTTATTCTATTCTATTCTATTCTAAACATTCACGAATCATTAAACGTAGAGGACGCGGTCACTCTAGCACTGGTTTTGTAAAATGAAAATCACCGTGTCACGACGAACGAAGCCAATCTCTATATGAATCGATTGCAGTTTTTTTTTCACTTTCATTCCCGGTAGTACTTGCGTTTCTGATTTGTGATCCTGGTGTTATGATACAGTTGAGTGCAAAAGTGTTCAGTCTAATTAGGAGTCAACGATTTTCTACTGCTGGGCTGTAATAGGTTTTTATTTCAGTTCTGTTTTGAACACTTATCAAAGGACTACAGTACGTAAGGACTACAAATAAAATTATGGAATACTTATCATTGTAACAGAAGATAGTATTTCTAATCTAAACTATATGATATATTATTCATTTATGAAAGATAGAAATGCAGCAGTGAGCAGTGGCAGTGGGTAGGCTTCTCGAAAGGTGGTTCAATAATCTAATAGAGGTTAGCCAATATGGCATTGTAGCAGCACAGGACAATTCGTTGTGGGGAACCTGGGGGGAAGCATATGTCCAGCAGCAAAAGTCTTTTGGCACAGATGTTGTCGAACATTATAACTTTAATTTCCTCTTTTAGATCAATCATTTTGAATTCTCACTTCTACTTTAAAAGTATAAGTCAATATAAACAGAGATATTATTATTTCATAGTGGGAGAGCCACGCTTCGGCATGAATGGGCCTACACTCGGGCCTTCATCCCACCGGGGTTTGCGGCGGGGCGGTGTGTCGGAATCGAATCGACTAAAACCACACGGTGTGCCACTCTGCGCCTGAGACGGAAGAGATCCGGGAACCGCTTTCTTACGCCATCCGGACCCCTCCCAGCGCTTGCCCGCACTGAAGCGGGCACCGTAAAACCGGAGGCCCATACTCCAACCCCTTCCCCTTCACCCTTCCTAAGGCCAGCAATGCACTTGTAATGTATCTGGTGTTCCGGGTGTCTATGGGTGGCAGTAACCACCTACGGGGATACGTCTGCTCGTTTGCCAACTATTTCATAAAATAGAAAAATAGTTCAAACTATCTAGTTCATTGTAAGCTTGAAATAAATACTACCACAACAACATGTATGTGTGTGAACCACGTCTACTTTGTGAAGACTAAACGTTAACGGCTGAAATGTTTGAGTAATAATATTCACACGTCAGGCAACATTTTGAATACTAAAAGGGAAATTTACATACGAAACATCAGCATTACTTAGGATTATAAATCAAGGCTAACGAGTTTCCCTGACAATAAATCTCGTGGTATCCATTAAGGTCGGCGGCCATTTTAGACAAGATTTTTGTATTAAGTAATTAAGACCAATCCCTTTTGATTTGTCTTAAGTAGAATTTCAGGATATTAAATTGTATTTAATACTTCGCAATGTGCTTGAAAGTCGTGGAGTAATAGAATAGCTATGTAGCTAACAAAATGGACGTTCAGTTAATTCGACTTAGTTTGTAAAAATTTAGGCCAATATTTAAATCGGTGAAGTTTTTAGACTCATTTAGATTACTTTAGTTTGCCGAATGCAATGGACCTCATAATTTATGTACTTTTGATTAAATGTTATTAAACTTATAATACGACCTTTTATTCTTGTAAAACAAATAATAATATGTTGCGTATACTAAATATCGCTATCTGCATACGCTATAATAATTTTCCGTTTCTAAACATTTGAATTTTGTAAAAAGAAATTGGGAAAACACAATGGAGAAAATATTTAATCAAACAATAAAACATGTATATAATAATTATTTAAATATGTTCAAAAAGTATCGTGACTTTTGTGTATTTTCAAAAATTATTTACGTGTTGGAATGCCTTTACGCACTTCGCTCCCCCCCCCCCCGCGGGGACAGGGGGTTCACTTTGTGTGGGACTCCTGACTGACTCCAGCCAGACTACCCACTAAGCCACCACGGTGTGCCACTCTGCGCCTTAGACGGGAGGAATCCGGGAACCGCTTTCTTACGCCATCCGGACCCAGGGATTATACACTTGTGCCAACGTTTTTTACAATCTTCGAAGCACTTCCAAAAATCATTTTTTTGTATTATATATAGTTCAGCTCCTTCTTCGATGCCATCTTTACCTCGTCAATCGTGGCGTAGCGTCGTCCATTTTTTTCCTCTTCAGTTTCGGGAACAAGAAAAAGTCACAAGAACAAGGAAAAGTCGCGGGCAGATACAACATCTTATTAGCAACGTTCATGCGATGCTGTTTTTGATCGAAATTGAGCAATTTTCGTACGAATTTTGCGGTGACCCGTTTCATGCCCAAATCATCGATTAAAATCGAGCCAATCAATATGCCTAGATCCTCAGAAATTTCTCTAACGGTGATTCGACGATTGGCCAATGCCATTTTCTTCACTTCATTAATTTTTTCGTCTGTTGTTGAAGTGCTCGGGCGTCCGGCACGCTCTTCGTCGTTCACATATTCTCGGCCTTCTGAAAACATTTTGTACCACCGATAAACGTTGTTTTTGTCCAAATCAGCTTCTTCGTATACCACAGTCAACATTCAGAATGCATCCGCGCACTTAATTTCGTTTTTCACACAAAATTTGATACAAATTCTTTGTTCCATTTTTTTGAATAGGTAAAAATCGTAGACGAACCAAAACACGCGCAAGCAAAGCATGTGTTAACAGTTAACTGAACTTTCCAAATGGCTGAACTTGTCAGCATAAGTAAGAGACATATGTACCAACATAACGCCACAAAAAAATCGAAATTCGTAATTCGTAACCCACGAAAATTCAAAATTCGTGATACGTTTTGAACACACCGTTTAAAATATACTACTTCTGTTTTGTTATAAGCCCTTATGTTTTTTCTATTCAAAGTAACTAGACTGGAATTATGGTACAAAAATATGAGTACTGAAAACTAAACATAATAAAATTTACCTCAAAAGAAATATTATGAAGCATAATATGAATAATTTATTGACTAATACGTTTTCATCTTAAAACGTTTTCATCTGTCGTTTCATAACTTTCACAGTCCGATATTTGAGTTTTATTATAAATTTGACACTTACCAACTAGTTTGTAACTTTACATTACTTTTCTATTGAAGTTACGAAGCTTCAAGAATCATACCGTAAAACCATTCATTTGTTATCTGTTACTAGGATTTTAAAGTTTATGTTTCATTTGTTTGAAAACTATTTTTTAGTTTAAAGTATTGCACGCCAATAAATGAAAAGTATCATAAATAATAATAATAAATATGTTCAGACGCTTTAACACACAACGCCATCTAGTCTCAAACTAAGCATAGCTTGTACTATGGATGAAAAAAAGTACATAAATATTTATATCAGTTGTATAGTACAACTGATATTAATATTTATGTACTTTTTTTTGTAAATACATACATATTATACATAGAAAATACCCAAACTCCGAAACAAATATTTGCAGATTATACAAACATTTGGTCCAACTCAGGAATCGAACCCGAGACCTCTTGCACAGCAGTCGCATTCGCTACCACTGCGCCACAGAGGCAGTCAAATATACATATCATAGTTTTCACTGTATTATTTGAGGGTAAGTTCTCAAGCTTGTATATTACTAGTTTCATTTGATTTAATTTTTCAAAGCTATGACTGCAAATAAACAGCAACATACACACCAAATAAAGGTAAATTAGCTTATTTTTATGATTATGATTGATGGTAATCAGATTTTAGTAGTAGGACTGAGGGTGTAAATGAAATTCCGATTCTAAGAATATAAAGATATCGTGTAATAACAAGAAATGTGTTGTAGGAGTGTGGAGAAACGGGTCACATGTCCCTCCGACCAGGTGAAGTGATCACGCCTGGCGGGCAACTGCCCAACGATTGATGTTGGGAAGTTGTATATATGTTAATCGGCGCGAGAACTTCTATTGAGCGATGCAGGATAGGTAGCTTCTTCGTTTACTACGTTACTCTGTGCTCAGTGTATCTTCGGTAGATGGTGTTATCATATATTATTGTAATCGCCGTATGTAGAATTCGCAACAGGAGTAAATATTTTGTTTCACGAATTGCGGGAAATTTAGCATACTTCACTTTGCGAAGAGAAATATCTCAAGTGGAATTTAGCTCCACCAATTTCTGTCTTTGTTGATACATATTTCGGCACGGCTGTGCAACAGACTCCATTAATACAGTGTTCGCTTGGCAGACAGTTATACCGATGTCTTACTTCGATCGGACCCGACGTTTTGCGGTCACAGTACTCACTATACTGCCAGTTAACAATGGTCATTTGTGCGTCTGCAGGAATATTGGATTGAATTTATTTATTACAAGCTGTTTGAATATTTATGATTCGACGTCTGAGTTAAAAACGTTTCAGAATTTCTATGGTATGGCAAAGTGGGTAGCGAATTATATATTGAATTATAGTAGACATTTTTCTTTCTTCTTGCCTGATGAACAGTGATGATGAAGTTGAAGATAAATTTAATATTATATCTATTGTTCATTCGATGAGTATTTGTTTATTTGTTGTGTTTTTGTGTTAATAATGACGATGCTCAGAATGCCGCGAAGATGCATAAAATTTTAATTTGTCTCAACTTTTTTTTCGACATTCTTTATTGTCTTTACAATGTACTTTAAGGGTAATTCTTAATTTAGTGGTTATTTAAACTCAGAAAATAATAGAACTGTTAATAAGTATAAAGTAACTTAAAACACTGAATAGGAAACAAACACAAATGACAATGACGTCATTGGCTGCGACAAAGGCGCGGGCAAATGGCAGCGTTGGAATAGTTCAAATTTCACTTTGGAAAATAGTTTGACTATTTTCAAGCCTATTTATATTTTTTTCCATGATATAGAGACTTAAATGATCAGATTAAGGAATAAGAAAAAATGCATATTCTCCAATCTCATAAACATAGAAACACTGAAACAATTCAATAGATATTGTAAATTTAAACCTAATGACCAAGGAACTGCAACTTGCATCTTGTAGAAGTTTAGTCAATATCTCTCCAGTTCATCCAAAAATATCTTTACGATTTAAAGGAAATTGAGAAAAACTCAGGCATTATAATCTTCTAAGTACGTTACTACAATAGCATGCAATTAGTTACATCAATCAGAATTCAAAATCACTAATGATCTTTATATAAGAATAAGAAAACTGCTCCAATTCTGACAGAGTCGGTACTAAAACCTTAGAAATGAGCTCCACAAAAAGTTTTACTGTTTTGGCGTGGTATAATAGGCCAAAAAAATCTATATCAGCTTTAAATTTTTACGAAGCTGTTATCGTACACACATATATCCTAGTTATAGACTTACCTAACAAGTTTTTACTAAATTAAAACTACATGCTGTCATGCGATTATATATATTATATTTACAGTCAACAAAATTATTATTGTAAAATCATCTATCATTATTATTACCCGAATAAATGGATTGTAATAAATCTCGATACAGTATTTGGTGGGCGTCAATCTGTCACGAAATTACCAATTGAGATATCCGAACTCGATGGTTGATTGGACTGAATATCAGTAAGGAAACACTACAATTTTGCTCTGCGAAACACCTTTCGAGTAAGCAGAAATATATCTTGTAAATATTAACTTTTTGCCTACAATATACGTTACAGTTACGTTAGGCGATTTTAATTAATCTATCTGACTCAAATAGTTATGCTGTAATTATTTATGCATGAATTATATTCTTTGTCGTTCACTAACCTGACATTGAAACAAGCTGAAGGCTCTAAGTATAAAGTTGAAAATAACATGGAACAGTTGCTTAAATTTATATAAAGTTTATGAATAAGGCTAAAAATGTTTAGATTTAATACGTCCAAAATAGGCAACAAAAAATAAACAACACAAAAATTTATTATAAATTTAAAAATGTAATTTCTTTGAAACTATCTATGGATCCTTGTTGTTTCTCCTTGAAAATTTTGAATAGTAATCCCTTACACCTTTCTTTAACACTTTACACTGTAATTACTTTCACGGCTAAACCAATTTCAATAAAATTTGAAGTGTTGACACTTTGATTTAAAAAAAAAAGACGTAGTCATCTTTACCGCAATAAACGACATACACTTGTGTTTAAGCTGGCATATTTACAATTTTAAACTTCACATTACTATATTTTAATCTACTTCGAACCTTATTAAACCAAAAAATAAGCCTTATTTTCGTTGAATAGATCATTAACTATTAACTCAAATGTATGATTTGCCAAGTTTTATAGATGTTTGGGAACTCTTTGATATCATAGAAATACGGACGAAATTCGTTTGCCAAAACAGTGTTGTATTTGTATTTGATGCGGTATTCAGCCACTGTAGCACGTTTTCCGTGTATCGCAAACGATTTATGACTAAAATACACATTTGGAAATCTGTTTTGTTAATTAAAGGGACTTATGTGTAAGCATTTCGTCTTCGTTATTATGAAGACATTATGCGGTTAGTTTCGGGTTTTATTTCACTAAGTAGATTGATTGAAAACAAGGTTCTTATTATTCAGCGAATACAGTTACGTCAAACTATTTACGTACCGCAGTATCGATTATTCGAATTCGATTCATGTCTGTAATTATGTATTTAGTTCAGTTACCTAGTACCCATATTACAAGCTTTGCTTAGTGTTGTTAGATAGCGTTGTGTGATTACTGTCCGAATTTTTTAATTCTTTTTATTATTATTTTCTACACATTTTTCTTACTAGAACTTCTTAATAGCAGCCAGGAGTTTGGAAGATGGCAGAGTTTCTCGCCGTTGGTCCAGGTTGTCATGAACGTCTTTGACAATTGTAATTGGCAAGTCAGTGCACTCAAATATACTGACAACTACGTTAACCTTCGAATTCAGTTCACCCTTAGGATTTCAGAGGTGCGATGCCAGTTGCTCCGTGGAGAAACTAACATTCGGGTAAAACTGATTGAACTAATAGCCGACTCCAAACAACGTTGCGAATAATAAAGGCTAGGAAGATGATTATTATTATCTGTTTTAAGTTGATTTGGGTATTATTCAAAATCTCAAAAACTATCGCTTTTTTAGTACATAATCTGCCTGATTGAGCTTAAATTTTTATACGATATATTACAATCCTTTAAGATTACTTTTATATACTTTTTGCATCGATAGGTATATCATACCACATTAAAGTTAAGCACTTATTATTTATAAAGCAGAAATAAAAAAAAGATCACCCGATCGCAGTCACGAACAACGGCTAGTTTTTTGTATAATTACATAAATTATACCAGTGTACTAAAGATACAAAACATGTTCAGACAGATTTAGTTACTAAGGTATTACTAATATGGTTTCTTTGTTATTATTGTTCTTATTAATCTTAGTGTATATGTATGAATTAATTTCTATTGATGTGGTAGAGTTTCAAGGAAAGACTTGAAAGCGTTAGTTTGATAATATGCTTATACTATACCAATATTATATATTCTAAAATAACGCTGCTTGTCTGTTATATTTTCACATCTATAACGTGAAAATTGGTATAGGGAATAGCAATACTTTGATTTTTGAGGAAAAATATTGTGTACTATTTACTGCGTAAATGGCAAAAAAGCTAGCTATGAGCAGAAATAAATTAAGAAAAATCAAAATTACACTGTCCAATTTGGAACATAATCATTTTAGACTTCGTGTGGCCTTAATCCTCTCCTGAGAGGAAACCCGAGCCTAGCAGTGGGACATTATGGGTTGTTGATAGATTTATAGATAGATAGACTTCGTCGATTTGAGTCATGGTATTTATGAAAATGTTTTTTTTTTCATTTTATATATCTTAAAAGCTCCTAAATAAAGCCTTTGAATTTAATTGTTAGTTTCCGACAATAAACACATTCAAAAAATAAATAACGAAGTAAATGAAAGCCGCTAGGTAAGTGTCAAAGCACGCTCCATGTAGAGAACTGTAGGAAGTAAGTTTATTGTTTTATATTAAGCTTCAAGAATTCAAAAAGTTATGTATTTGATTACATTTAAATTGAAACGCCATACCAAACGCCAACCTACAACATAAGACGTTATCGAGATTCACAATATTATACACTCACTTCAAAAGCTCCTGCTTCAATTATCTACGTTGAACGATATTGTCTACGTTAATATAATGATAAATACGAAACTACGCTCCAACGCTACAGTTTAAATAGATATTATGTTACAACTAAAACTTCCCTTCAAAATTACAACCCGGAAACTTCTAATGTTGAATTTAAACTTTCAATGAATGGAGCTTAGATAATAGAAAAATGGATGGCAATATTTTGGGTGAACGGTTTTATTGCACGAATATATTTCATCAACATATAGCTATTCAATACTAAATTATGGTCAACTGTCCCAGTTTTAAGCAGTTGAAGCAAGTTGAGCGGCTGAATTCATCTACTGCAGGCCACATAAGGGCGCTCATGGCGCAGTTGCACTCGGTGATTAGAAATAATCGCCGAGGGTAAGCATCGACGGCGCGGTCGGTTCCTGGATGGGTGACAGCTGGTGGCATGTTGCCATGAGCGTCTCCGTGATTCAGAGGTCGCGTTAAGCAGTCGGTCCCAGTTGTTATCATAGGATAACAGACGTGAAGCTTAGTTGGAGGCCTTTGGGCGGCTTAAAAGCATCCAACGGTAAGATTACGTAGCCACAACGTTGTCTTGCCAGTCCCCAACCCGCACTTGGCTAGCATGGGGACATATGGCCTTAACCCTCTCCGAGAGGAGACCCAAACCCAGCAGTGGGACATTAGGGGTTGTTGTTGATGATGAGGCCACATAAAATCATTAAACTTATTCATACTAAAATACTTTCCATCATTAGCCTGTTGCAGTCCATCATTGGACGCAGAACTCTCCTAAGGTACGCTACAGAGCGCAGCCTGCTGTTATTTGCACTTAGCCCCTGTCAGCCCTCTTTTAAAAGTCGTCCCATACTGCGTTTGCATTGTAACAAAATAGTTCAAACGATTTTTAAACCCATAGCACATTAGCTGACTATTTCCAACATTAGGTAAAATCTCGGCTAAGATGGAGTATTTCACGTTAAGAAAGGAGTTTTTTTTTTTTTTTTAAATATTTAAGCTCCCAAAATGACTCTGCCTTGCCTGATGGAAAGCATGAGCAGAATCCAAGAGTGGTGGTCACCATCCTCAATGCGAAAAAGAACAATGCAGCATGGTGACCCACACTATGGCGGCCTGGGGGGAAAGGGGATGGTGAGGGGGATAGGGGGCGTTGGATTGGGGTATGGGCCTCCGGTATCCTCACTCACTCGATGAAACACAGCGTAAGCGCTGTTTCACACTGGTTTTCTGTGAGGCCGTGGTATCACTCCGGTCGAGCCGGCCCATTCATGCCGAAGCGTGGCTCTCCCACGGTATGAGTTAAAAGATTAAGTATTATTCTGTATATATCTGTTATTTTATTGTGTTGATATTGTTAGTTTAGAAATACAGAAAGAAATCTCGTTATGGATAACATAATCTTTCTTACTACTGCATGATTAGGCAGTACTTTTAAATACTGAGGCCAAGATATACACAAAAATACAATTTGAATAACACATACACTATTTTTCTTTTTACTTTCTATGTCCGGATGTAAATATGTATAGTATTGAGCGTTTATATAGAAATATTTTATATTATAATTCACCGTTGGAGAGCGATGCTTTGACATGCAAGAATCGGCTCGACCACAGTGATACCACGGCCTCACAGAAAATTGTTGTGAAAAAGCGCCTGCGCTCCCCATCCTCCAAAGACCGGCAACGCACTCGTGACGCCTCAGGTGTTGCGGGTTTAAATGGTGGCAGCGGGAGGCGCTTACCATCAGGCGATACGCTCGTTTGACCTCTATCACCTTAAAAAATATACAATAATATACAATTATGCACGTTTATAGATAGATAGAGAGTTAGAAAACTCTTTATTTGTACACTATAATATTACAGTTAGAAGAAAGTACATAAAATGTGAGACGGAGTGTACAAAGGGCGGCCTTATTGCAATCTCTTCCAGGCAACCTTATGATGTTGGCTTACCACATAATTAAACCAATAAAGCTAATCTTACAGTTTGGGTTAGGACGGCAATATATGAGATGTTTGAGATCGTCACTTTGGAGGAACGGGTCACATATTCTTCCAACACAAAAGGAGGATCCTCCAATCAGGTGAGGTGACTATGCCTGGTGGGCCACTGCCCATCGATTGATATTTGAATGTTGTATATATGCTTATCGGCACAAGAACTTCTATTGCGCGATGTAAGATTGATAGTTTCTTCGTGTAGTACATTACTCCGTACCTCAGTGTATCTGTGGTAGATGGCGCTGTAGTATATTTCTCTTGCGCTTTATGTGGAAGTCACCAATTTCATCACTATCAATTATCGATTCAAAGCATTTAAATCTTGATTAATTTGTTCTATTGGATGTTTTGCTCTTTATTTCCGTTGAACTGCTGATTAAATCTACTTAAACATTACTAAGTTACGTAAACCAACACAAGATAATGACTTATTTATCCTTTGTCCTAATAACCTATTTTACGTCTAATCCGCAATGTTTTTCTTCCCATCAGAAAACTCATGCTGAATCATGAATGAGGCGTATGCTACAGACATAAAGTTTGACGCTCATTTTGAATCTCGTCCAAAAAGTTTCCTGACTCTGGCATATGTTGACTTTCGTGGTAGAAGTGCACAACCAGCGAAACAAAAGGTTTTTTTGGAAAGAAACATTAGAATATTTATATGTTTTCATAAGTTAAGTAGAGAAACGGTATTTATTTTCACAATGTATTGATATATCTCATGCCTACACGCGTATGTCAGATATTATTTTCGGAGTTAAATTGCAAACAGACAAACATAGCAAGCACAATTTACATAAATAACAACCAATGAAATTAATCACATTAGCTACGAAATATTTAAGAACATGATAGTATGGATCTATATATTTGAGATTATTACGCTTAACTTCTTTTTCTTGCAAGACTAAAACGAACAATCAATAAACATGCAATACTAATCTAATGCAATCCGTAAAAAAACATTTAATTTTTTTAGGGTTCCGTACCTAATAAAGAAAAAATGGAACCCATAGGATCGCTTTTTTGTCCATCTGTCTATCAATACCCTTTTTCTCAGGAACGTGTTAAAGTATTAAGCTGAAATCCATATAAAAAACTCGAGGCTACTGTCCCTTGGAGCTGTGAAAATATCAAACTTCTAAAGCAACGCGATTAAAAGATACATGTTTATGCTGCAAATTTTCGTTACTCGCAAGTGAATCAAAACCTACAGGTACGAAAAGTTTGGTACGAAGCAAAATCTTATATATAGCACAGATAAAGAAAAAAATAGAAAAAAGCATATGTTTTTAGTTACTTCATATAATATGCTTACAATGCTCAAATTAGGAATGAAAAGACGCATTATAATCTTCATTCTGCAGGATCAAATTGAAATAAATTTTTACCTACTAAAATTTCCTAAAACAAAACAAATAAAAATACTAACAATGAATTCTATATTCCTGTTCTTTGTCCAAGTTTGTTTGTATAAGAAACAGACATCACTGACAAACTGTTTGAAAACATTGCAACAAAATGTAGCATAAATTAATTTTGGTTGATAGTTCTTTCAAATTAGGTATTATTTGTTTACAAGTTGTGTTTTAACGTTGTTAAGCTGAATCAAACGAAGTAAAAGATTGTTTCATTATCTGTTTGTTTAGTACTGAAATTTATAGCGCATAACAAGAATACATTGAAATAAATTCATTGTGTTATTTTGAGAATTCCATGAGTAAAAACAGTTTGTATTAACGATAAGTTTCATCACATTTCTTTATCAGTTTCTGTTTCATAATAGAGAAAACCTTTTGTTTAACAATTCTTTTGTTTTAAAACAATCATATGGTTTTCACTAATTTCAAATAAAGAAAAGGATTATTACTGAATGGTTTTATTATCAATGTAGAAAAGAAGGATATGTGTGTATGTATTTAGATTTTTTATGGGCTTAAAATAATCAACATAGAAACGATTTGACATAAGAAAACACTGACTTACTGACGTTCCAGATATTCATTATTTTATGACGATAGTATTTTTTTAATTTCTTTTCAAAATCATACACATTTTCAAAGATTAATACTTATAAGTATGTAACGACCCAGAAATCACATTACAATATATGCCTATCCTATTCAACGAATCTAAGGTCGTTGTGGTGTTAGGTGCTAAAGTTTTAACTGAAAATTAACAACTAGAACCCGTCAATTGAGCTTTTATTATGAAATACTAAGTCAACACTAAGTGTTCTGACACTATTCACATTATGAATAATAATAATTATAATCTCAAACTTTCACCCACTGTTGAATCAGATCAAAGTCAGGCAGATTTTTTGTCGTAGTAACTAGAACGTATAAATATATAAAACCAAATGTTTTAGAATACAAAGACAGAGAACAGGTTGTCCTGTTCATACGAATGGAAATGATTATCTCTGAAGTTTATACTCTCGATTATCGGCACTTGATGAAACTTGTTGCAATACATTCTAGAATTAAAACCACTTGTACTTATTCAAACAACAACCCATAATGTCCCACTGCTGGGCTCGGGTCTCCTCTCAGGAGAGGGTTAAGGCCATACGTCCCCACGCTGGCCAAGTGCGGGTTGGGGACTCGCAAGAATACGTTGTGGCTACGTAAATCTTGCCGTTGGATGTTTTTAAGCCGCCCGAAGGCCCCCAACTAAGCTTCACGACTGTTATCGTATGATAACAACCGGGACCGACTGCTTAACGTGACCTCCGAATCACGGAGACGCTCATGGTAACATGCCACCAGCGGTCACCCATCCAGGTACTGACCGCGCCATCGTTGCTTACCCTCGATGATTGTTTCTAATCACCGAGTGCAACTGGGCTATGAGCGCCTCGATTTTGCCCCATATTCTATAAATAAATTCACATAGAAAATATCCTACAACAAAAAATAAACCAACAAAACAAACAGCTCCGAAACAAAAATTTGCAAATCATGCAAATATTTGGTCTAACTCATAAGTATGAGTCATATCGAATGTTTCTAGTCACCCACAGTTTGTAGGCCAAAGCCCACTTGCTAAGGACATGTCTATGTCCAGCAGTGGACTACTAACGGATGATGATGATATGTACATAAATTTTTTTTGAAAAATCTCTAATATTTTACTAAAAATACGACTGAAATGTAGTATTTACACTATCATAATGTTTGAAGAGTTAATATTGTCATTTTTGAGATTTAATTATGTTTTGGTGATGACACTGATGCAAGGAAAAATTCGAATGAGTTTATGTGGCATCTTACATGTTCAATCCAAAGCGTGGCTCTCCCACGGTGAAACATGCATTTCACCGTGGGAGAGCCACGCTTTGGATTGAATGGGCCGGCTCGACCGGAGTGATATCTCCTCACAGAAAACCGGTGTGAAACAACACTTGCGCTGTGTTTCATCGAGTGAGTGAGGATACCGGCGTCCATACCCATCCTCCCCATCTCCCAAAGGCCAGCAACGCACTTGTGACGCCTTTGGTGTTACGGGTGTCCATGGACGGCGGTAATCGTTTACCATCAGGCGATATGCCTGCTCGTTTGCCCCTTATATCATAAAAAGAAATGTTAGAAGACCGAAATATTTATTATTATTTACTTACTTATTATTATTTTGTACCGTTAATATGTAGGCACTTTTATGCAATGTTGTAATTATTATAAATGACCTCTTCATATTAAAATATTCATTTCAGTTAGTCAAAAATTTCCCAAAACTTACATAGATGATAACAATAATATCATGAATTAAAAATAATACATACATTTCTGCATCGCAGCACCATACTTATTCACATTAATTTACACTATACGAACACAGATTGAGAACGTAGTCAGATTAAATACTGCTGTTAAATTGCTTTCAACTTGAACATTGTACAGTTTAACCAAGCACTTATTTGCACAGCTGGATATTAACATCTTACTGCTTTCGGGAAGTCGACGCACTGTTTTGGTTTTACATTTATGGATTTAGCATTGACCTAAAACCTAAAAAGAATTTTGAACAAACTTGCGTTCGTACATTCAATTTTCTAAATATTTTTACAATTTTGAAAATACTTAAAATCAGATCATCATCATTAGCTAATTACAGACCATTGCTGTAAATAGGCTTCTCCCATCGCAAGTTACTCTGATCAATTTTGAGTTATCTGCATCTAGTAAGCACTAGAGCAAGAACAAGCAAGAGCAAGCTATCCTACAAAAGTCATCACTCCACCTGGACAATTGGCGTCCTACATAACGTTATAAAAAATTGCTTAGCAACTAATTTGCTTAATCGTAAGCCTCTCTTCAAAAAGAATCTTTTCAAAAGATGATTTTATTTTAAAGTGATTAAAGTCAAGCACTGAAGCATAACATAAGATTTACAAAAACAATAGTCTTGAGCGAAGAATGATGATACGAAAATAAACTCATATATGCGAGCCTTTTTTGTATACATTTTCCTTGTCAGAAAAACCAGTTGTTTGAAAGATATAATATACGGATTATTACCTTTCGTCATTATTTACGCCAAGTCTCGACAACAGCGCTTGCTTTTTAAAGGAAAACACCTTAGGAAAATGTACTCTGATATGCTGGTTATTTTAATAAGTTTGGTATGTAGCGCTTTTATACCGCTTTCTTTTGAAGATATATACCCAGAGTCTCATTATTCTGCGTAATATTGAGGGCAAGTAAACAATTTTATAAGCAAACTTTGTCTATATATTGTCATATTAGCTTTTTTAATTTCCAAACTTGAGTATTACTTTCTAACGTTAATGGAAAGACGTCTTGGGCATATTATATGGGCCGGCTTGATAAGACTGATACCGAAGACTCAACAAAAATCGATGTTTTAAGCAGTTCTTTCTTTGACCAGGTGACGTTATAGAAGATCCAAATAATCTCTAGTTCTGTGTCTCGCAAAGACCGACAATACAATCGGTAGCACTGGCGATCGTCATTATAAGGTTCAGTAACCTTTAAAAGTGATTAAAATCTACGTTTAGGGAACTTTTACTATGGGGTACCTATGATCAAAAGGTAAAGACCATGAAGTTACCGTGGTAACTAGTTTTAATGACCTAAAATACTTAGTTAAGCTGACTGACTCTTTCATCAATAATACAGCTTTACATTAAATATTTTTCATATTGCATATAAATTCTTCACATCGTATTATTTTTTCAATAAATTGAGGTTTGAATTTGTGACAATCTGGTGTGGTGGACGTAGTTCTATTCATGACACTAATATCAGTTTGTGCCCATTGAACACACATTACTCGAAGTCAAATCAATTGATCAGTTGACCACTTTAACCATTGCGCCCTACGTGTGGTCAGTATTATCTAATAACAGAATAAATTGAATCGAAAACGTTTTCCCTACCACTCAAAATCATTAATTTCGAAATGATTTTCCGATTTCAAATCACATAATTAAATAATTATGTTTTACTATTTGTGGTGAATTTTGTTTTGCATTTAATGAAGCTGTGTTTCAATTAATACAAAAGTAGATATAAATGTTTACTACTGTACTGTACTAAGAAGAGACATCATTATTGAACGTCATTTGAAACGAGATTAGAGATACAGGTCTTAGAATTTGGATGCTAAACTAAACTAAAATAAAACAGCAGAGAACAAACAAGGACCAGTTAGGATACCCATAGTTACCTGTATCTTAAGATTTATTAGTATACAGCCGATCTTTAGAAGCTTCCCATCGTCTATAGCTAGTCTTCTACTAAAGAAAAATATTCCACTACGCCAGCAGCTTTATATACATACTAAATAATTATAACAGACATTTTATTACAAATATATACTTTGGACGAGACTATAAGATAAAAGCAGGGCTATACCTTCTTTTTGGCCGAATATCCCTCTGATACCCTTCAGCTAGTAGCCCTAAACCGACGTAAAATCGTAACCGTCTCTGGTACTATATGCCGCGAATCAAGTGCACCCTCGAAAGGAAATCGTTGGAACCCTAACTTACCTTGGACCATCTACAGATTGTAGATTTTTTTTTTATATTTAAGCTGCCAAAATGACTCTGCCCTGCCTGATGGAAAGCATGAGCAGAATCCAAGAGTGGTGGTCACCATCCTCAATGCGAAAAAGAACAATGCAGCATGGTGACCCACACTATGGCGGCCTGGAGGGAAAGGGGATGGTGAGGGGGATAGGGGGCGTTGGATTGGGGTATGGGCCTCCGGTATCCTCACTCACTCGATGAAACACAGCGTAAGCGCTGTTTCACACCGGTTTTCTGTGAGGCCGTGGTATCACTCCGGTCGAGCCGGCCCATTCATGCCGAAGCGTGGCTCTCCCACGGTAAAAGATGGTCCATATACAAATATAATACACATGTTATTTAAGTACATATGTATATACGCTCAAGACAATAATCTCACATCAATAGAAAAATCGCGATGTGAGAAAATCTTCGCACGTCGACCTCTATCCGAGTTCTATTCGAGTCATTCGATTGGCATTCGATGCATAATAATAATCGGTATGCGTTTATACGGATTCCACGCTGCTTCAATTCGATTCGATTCCTGTGGAACCTTTTTTCGCACAAGACTTGAATCGAAATGAGGATCGTATTAGTGATTATTCTTTGATAAAATCTTTAATGCTTATTTGAATATGTGATCAATAAAGTAACAAGTAAAATTCTCATGGGATTATAGTAGAAGAAAAGATATGGATAATCTGATAAATGCACAATATATGAATCTGATGTTTGTATGATTTGCAAATATTTAATTCAAAGTTTGTGTTCCCAATGTATTTATTTTTCAAAAAAGTATTAAATCAGTCATTGTAGTTTTCATAGTACAAGCAAGTACACTTTCTAGTTTTAAACTAAGCAAGTTTAAAACTAGAAAGTGTTGTGTCGCAGATCCCGCAGTACAGCTTTTGCACGAGGCTTAACCTGGGTGTATGCTGGGTGTATGTCCTTCTTCAAGAATCAAAGTATTGCCATCTCAAATTTCATTGAATTCGGTAGAGCGGTCTAGCCGTGAAAGTGTTACAAATATAATTACTTTCAACTTTAGCAACATTATTTTGGATTAGTATTAATTTCTCTACTCACGTATTCAGAAAGTGTACTTTAAGTGTTCTAAATGTTATGAATTCAGGTTATTTTAGTTAATAAAATTATTTTACGTTTGTTTACACGTATGATTCTGAAGAGTAATTACACTTTAATTATTTTTATTGACCATTCGAAAGTTTATGACAGATGATAAACTAGTAACACTGTATAAGAGCGAGTATTTTTATTTTATTTTTAACGATATGGGGTAAGTGGGTTACCCGAGTGACACTCGCTACCAATGTTTATCTGGCGCTCAAGATTCACAACTGCATTGCTAACGAATAATTTGTTAGAAGAATCTAATTATCTTGAAGGATTTCATTTTGCGTTATGCCCAGCTCCAAAATGGTCCCCGTGATGTTGAAATATAGTGAATTTATTAAATAAATATTTTCGGTCCTCTAACACACAACGCCATTATGTACTAAACTGAGCAACGCTTGTACGATAGGTATTAGACAGCTAGTATTAATTGGTAATTTATACTCTCGATTTTCGGCACTTGATGGAACTTATTGCTTTATATTGTAGAATCAAACTCACTTGTACCTATTTCACTATGTATATTAAATTTACTCATTATAAAAGCTGCAAAAGTTACTGGTTGCTTTTATGAAATACTTACATTTAAAACCTAAAAACTGTGGGTACATGGAAATAGCGGTGCGTCAGTGCAAGAAATCCTCTCTGGAAGTATGGAAATTGTATTTTGCAAACAGCACTGCCATTTATTTTGTTAGAAACTAATAAAAATAATATTATGTACAAACCTAAACTTAAGATATGTAATTATAATGTGGCGACTTCTACATACAGCGCAAACTCATGAATATAAAAGAAGAAAGCTCAAAGAACATTACCTATCTTCTTAAGTTCTGATTTGCCAAAAATGTTATTTTATTATTATTATTTTTCATTAATTAATATCGAAAGTGTAGAAATTGCATATATTTATGAATTTATTTGACTGTATTAATGTGTAACATTATTGTAAGTATTTATCTTAATTGAATGATTTCCTTTAATTATTTATTTTTTTTAACACCAAATTACCCACGACTTCTAATTTCTACAGTCAATTTGTCCTTCTAAAGGTTGCCTGGAAGAAATTGCTTTTTAGCGATAAGGCCGTCATTTGTACATGGTCGTTTATATGTTATGCTTCTGAATGTAAACTGTTTTAACTGGTGTACAATAAAGTTTATTCTATTCTATTCTATTCTATATGACAACGCCATCTACGGAAGATACATGACGATAACCCATGAGGAGCTGGAGGATAGAAAACTGTCTCAATTTTTACGGCATTTACATAATCTAGCAGGTCCCGCTGTGCCATAACAGTTTTTGAAAACCGTTTGGTCGAGCCATTTGCCACAAGGGACTCAAACGATCATCGCTTCCCAGCTAAAAGCATCGTTGGAAGAGCTGGCAGAGTTTGCTGATCGCGTACATGATGTGGTCCCATCCTACCAACACGTAGCCTCCACATCGCAAGCACCACCGGACAATATAGTGGCCACAATGGTGCGACAAATAGCAGCGCTTACGGAGCAGGTTATAACGCTTTCAACCGAGGTCAGGAGATAAGGTTGTCACTGGTGAGTCTGTTTATCATACTATACTAGCTGAATTTTCTAGCATTACTCGCCAATCTGGTACTTACATTACACTCAAATACAATACAGTACACTATATACGCACTACACCTGGGCCGCCCATATCGTGTAAACCACGCAGGCTGGCTCCTAATAAATTGAAGATCACAAAAGAAGAGTTTACTACTATGCTACAGCTAGGCATAGCCAATTCTTCTGACTCACCATAGTCTTCTCCGTTTCACCTGGCCCCTAAAAAGGATTGTGGCTGACGTCCCTGTGGAGACTAATTCAAGATTTGGCGCATGGTCTTTCGGGATTTTAGGTCTTCTCCACAACAGACTTGGTAAAAACTTGCAATCAAATGGTGATGCAACAGCAATTTTTCAAAAATTACTATCTCGTCACCATTTGGCCTTAACGAATTTCAGTACATGACTTTCGGTCTTTGTAATGCAGCACAAACATTCAAGCGATTTGTGGATGAGAAGCTCCGCGAGCTGGACTATTACTATCCTTATCTGGATGATTTTTAAATATTTTCCTAGGTGAACCATGAACGCCATCTTCGGGTGGTATTGACTAGACTGAAGGAGTACGGCATGGTGATAAACACGTCCAAGTGTATTTTTGGAGCCTCAGAGGTAACTTTTTAGGTTATCACATCTTAGTCAAGGGCATTACGCCGCTTCCAGCCAAGGCTTAGGCCATTCAGGACTGTATCCTCCAACTGGGCGAGGTAATCATGCCTGGCGGGCCACAGCCCAACGGTTGATGTTGAGAAGTTGTATATATATTAATCGGCGCGAGAACTTCTATTGCGCAATGCAGGATTGGTAGTTTCTTCGTTTTCTTCGTTACTCCGTAGTTTGACGTATCTTCGGTAGATGGCGCTGTCATATATTAATGTTGTTACGCTGTATGTGGAAGTCACCACTTATAAAATATTTTTTTTATTTTAAATGCACCTTATAATTAGAAATAAAAGTATTAGACTATGTTACCTTCATATTTTATGTCCAAATTTGTATCATACATGTCGAAATTAATAAAAGATATCATCATTATGGATTCTACTCTATTCAAATTATTCAAACTCAAATGATCTAGATACTATTACCTCAAACATTTTCCAGCAGCTAATGTTCTGCGAAACTGGGCTTGGTCTTTTTTAGCCTCTAAATTCCATGTTCTGCTATTCTGGATTGGAAAGATCTTCCTGTTTATGAGCTATGGTGGAACATGCAAGTATAGACAAAACTATTACTGTTCCCTTTTATTTCCTTTTTTTACTCTGCTGTAGGCAGAAAACGATTTATATTAATCCTCACAAACTATAATATTACTTAATTATAACACATTTATAAGGTTATTCGGTACTATAATTAATCAGACTTCAATTAATTGTCTTGATATTATTAATGACGTAATGAATCAGTCCCACTCTCTCATAGCTAAACGAGTGTACAAAATATTACTAACAGTGAACTAATCTGTTTCTTCTTATTTGAAGTTTATATGAAGTATATTATTTTAAGAAAGTACTTGGCAGCAGGTGGATGCAAATTGCCCAAGACCGGGATAGTTGGCACTCCTTGGGGGAGACTTTCGTTCAGCAGTGGACAGCGATTAGTAGATACAATCACCTTCTTCTACTCCTGAATCATCTAAGTTTTAGCAAATACTTTAAATCTTAACTTAAACTTAAGTAAGTATCCGAATTCTTTTGAATTCGGGTGCCTTGATTGAAATCACGTGAATGTTATGTGTTTGACCTGCCAACAACGTCAGATGACAGAAGAAAATACAAAGATATTTTTAATATACTATAAGTGGTTTCATTTTCTTATTGAAAAAGACAACTTACGCATTAGGAACAAATACTATGTTGTGGGGGCAGGCATGGGACAAACATACATGTAATGGACGCAAAGAGCACCTAGACTCAGGACTGTAATTTGTGGATCACACAGAGTGTTTTCCTATGTGAGGTTTGAACCCACAATACTCAGCGCAGTAGAGAGCGACGTGGTGACCTACAGTTCGGATACGGCTTCCATCCACCACCGACTAGGCCAATCATCTACTAAATGAATGGTCTATAACATAGTATTAATTTAAGAAACAGATGCTAACTTACATATTTTTACTTTTCTAAAGTTGATATTTGTTTGTCAAAACTTCTACAGTAAAAATCACTTGTAACTACTTACCTCAAAGTAAAACCACCCTTAAACATAAAATCAAGATTAAAATCTCGCCCAATCAAGTAAAATAGCCAAAACAAAGCTCTGTTGAAGATAAAGTCCAGAAAAACTTAAATATTAATAGAAAAAAATAAACCCTGGTAAAAGCTACAAATAAAGCTCGTTTTAACAGCCAATTTGGTGCGGATTAATAGAGCACGGATGTAGAACAAAGCGGTTGAAAACAAAGAAAGCACCAGGGTAACCCCGCTAAGATCCGTAGAGATTTTTGAACGTGTCAATTTTTTGGGGACCATTCGAAAATACAGAGGATTAATTGGATTCACTATTTACTTAGATACATGTTTTGTTTATAAATCCCACAAGATTTTTACAGTACCAGTTAAGTCCTTAAGAAATATCTATCCAATTTCAGAGAGCTTCAGTACAACCCAACAACAACAGACAAAAGACGAAAAGACTTAGTCTGTGGAACCCCGCAAACGAGGCATGCTTATGTAGACAGATTTTACTTATTTTTAGGACCGTTTATATAAACTAAATAAATTATTGAACATATGTAGTCTTAATAGTACAGTATGTTAAATAAAGTTATTAGAATATTTAGGTACATTAAACTATTCAGACACTAAAAACATTTTAGCTATTTTAAAATAGAATATAGTATTTTAACATGTACACTTAGTCATAGCATACGTATTAACGAAAAATAAAGTTTTTATAGTAAAATGTAACTGTAATAACTATAATTGACTGAAACACAGGTCTCTTTTTTTTTAATATATTTAAGCTGCCAAAATGACTCTGCCCTGCCTGATGGAAAGCATCAGCAGAATCCAAGAGTGGTGGTCACCATCCTCAATGCGAAAAAGAACAATGCAGTATGGTGACCCACACTATGGCGGCCTGGGGGGAAAGGGGATGGTGAGGGGGATAGGGGGCGTTGGATTGGGGTATGGGCCTCCGGTATCCTCACTCACTCGATGAAACACAGCGTAAGCGCTGTTTCACACCGGTTTTCTGTGAGACCGTGGTATCACTCCGGTCGAGCCGGCCCATTCATGCCGAAGCGTGGCTCTCCCACGGTATGATGGTGTGGTCTTACCTAGATCAGACAGATCACTAATTTGAAATGATGATCTTACTCAATAATGAGTTTAACTATTGTAATTTCATAGTAAGAAATAATAAATACTTAGTTCTAATTGTAGAAGTTTTCAAGAATTAATATTTTGCTTATTTTAAACCTATTCTTAAGAAAAACAACCAATTCTTGTTCACTGAATGTGGAATAAATTTTATTATTGATTTATTTATTTATCTATAAAAAAAGGTAAATTTTGATCAGTAAAACTATAATTGTATTCCTAAACCAAACTGTGCAGAATATAATAGTAATAATAAATCCTTTTGATCGGACTTAAATTACATGCATCTTTAAATATTGTATTAATACATATTTGCATATTTAACAATATTTGCGTATTTGGTGCTTTTTAACGTGTTGTAAGTCCGTTGGCCAGTTGGCAAAGGCCTTTTTTTACGTATAGAAACCCCCTCGGGCCTTCACCCCATCGGGGTTTGCAGTTTGTCGGAACCGAACCGTCTAAAGCCACACGGTGTGCCACTCTGCGCCTGAGACGGGAGGGGTCCGGGAACCGCTTTATTATGACATCCAGACCAGTTGGCAAAGGCCTACTCTAACCTATTCCTTTCTCGTCTCTCTCTGGCCACTCTACTCCGTGTTGTACCTGCAACCCGTCTAATATCGTCATCCCACCTTTTGAGTGTTCTCACTCTTTTTTCCTTTTAAGAAAAAAGGTAGACAACTATCCAGAAGGCTGTTGGAGATTATGATGATGAACTAAAAACAAAAACTCAGTTATATGAAGAAAGAATAATGCTTTTGTGAGAATACAGCTGCACAAAAGTTTGCCGGTAAATGTTAAAGATTAGGATAGTTTCATACTTATATTAAAGACTGATCTAAAGATAGATGTTAGCCCATAAATATGGATAGCTAATGGCAGAATGAGTAAGAAAGATTTAACTTCGGAAATATGTATTCTAATCGCATTAGAATAAAATTAAATTAGTACAGAACCCAACCAAAACTTTGAAATACATTTACTTTGAAGCTCGTAATCTTGTTTCTTCTCATTTCATTCTCAGACGGTATTTGTGCTGACTATTATTTACATAATAATGACTTGCTACGTTTAAGGATTTATAATGTTGATGACGTTTTTTTAATTTTTTAAAAACTGGAAAAAAGCTATGACGAAATTTAATAAAAATGTGATTCCTGCAGTAACATATGAACTTGAATAAAATTAATAATATTGTAAATACTTTTTAAAATAATAGCATGGTTTTCGCAAGTGACGATTTTAATTGCGGATTAATTCCGGATTTGACTACGTATATGTTGGGAACTTATTTCAAAAGACTTGTCAGATGTAATTTTTGAAGTTATACTTTTTTTGGCGCATTATGGAAAAAAGATGACAGTATTTTTTTTCGATGCGCGCGCACACCATCACGAAAAACCGACACCCTGAAGTTAGCTAAAGTCAATATTTATGTTTTTCAATTTTTTATCTTGTTACGCCAAAGAAGTATAACTTCTAACGCGTGTACATAAGTACACACAAACTTTTTATATTACACGATTATTATTTGGAAAATAATCCGTATTTTTAGCATTGTATATTTAAATTAATTTTAGATTTTAAAAAATCCTTGTTGAATTTTAGTCTTTAGCCAGCATAAATCCTATATAACATAATGTTACATTGCAAATATCGTTACACACGCCGAACGAAAGTTTGTCCGCAATAAATCTCTATAAAGGGCCTCGGAGCCATTACTTTGTATAACACCTTGCCTTTCTAGAGAAATTGAAATTATGAAGAGAATGATTCATTTCAAACCATACATCAGAAGCTTTAAAAGCTTGTCGATATGCATTTACTGCCAATTATTCTTTGATTTATTGTATGTTTTGTCCTGGGGCAATATAATCTTGCCTAAACGTTAGGAAATCAATCAAACAAGAAAGTAAGTCAAAAAGATCTGTAAAAGAAGTAGATACTATATAAATTGTTGTTTAAGTCATGAAAAAGTCCCAAAAATCAGTGCCATTCTATTTTAATTTCTTCTCATTCAACTATGTATATCACATACCGCGTTCAATCAACGTTCTGTTTATTTAAAACTTTAATAATTGCATCTCAACTACTTTCTCTTAGTGTGTATTGAGTGAGTAGGTGTGGTGAGGGGTTTACCTTCAAATTTATTTATTGAACTTACAAGTTTCAAAACATAAATATGAACAACTTTCTAATGTGAAAACAATCAGGCTATAGCGAAACGCGAAGTATAACTGCTATACAGTTGCCCAATACAGTACACTGTATTGACATTAATTGGAAATAACTTGTAATTAGAACTTAAACAATAGTGGAAATTTTGTCGCTTGTAAATTGTCGGTCGTAAGATCAAGTAACTGTTTCAATCATTTTGGTGTGTTCAGAATAGTCTGCAAAATTTTGAGAGTTTGATTAGGTGATTAAAAGTTCACACATTTATCAGAGAATTACATCACATTATTGAACTGTCCCACTATCCCGATCAGGATCTTGAGGATTTTGATTTTTTTTTCTGGTGCCAAATATTCAGGTTAAATCGGTTGAACTAGTATCCGAAATATCTTGGAAATAAAAAAGGCTAGGAAAATGGTGATTCTTTATTTGAATCAAAATTAACAGCATTGTCTAAAATGTACGTATTTTCATTAAAAATCATATTTTATTATATTTAATTATTATTTATCTGGTTCTAATGTTTCAGCTGTAGTCATATATTGGAAGTAACTCATTCCTTCCAAGAAAACAATTCACTTAAATCCCAATTACGCCTTACGTCTACACGATTCAATTAAGTAACCGACTTCGTAGATTTAATATTCATTACTCGTGAGAATATTCTCCATTCAACTTCTATCCGTTTCGACGAAATGATTCTTTGAGGTCCCGTACTAAAAATCACAACTGTGTCAATACAATAAAGTGTAAAACGGCCTTTAAGATAGCATATAAACACATTTTCACGTTTCCCCGAACCTATAAAAATCTATACCCGAAACCAGTATCATAGTGTGAACACCGTTATAACAAAGTTTGATGGTGTATTAAACCCTCCAAACTGGGATCTAGTTTTAACACAGTTGAAACTGTAATTGCTCAAAACACAGGTTAATTGTATAAAGGGTTGGATCGTTGTCGATTTTGTAAAGAGAAATCTCTTTGTAAAAGCCTAATTAATATGTTATATATATTTTACTTCATTTATTGCTATATGTTTGTAGATACTATAATTTGCTTGTGAACTGTGTACCATACTCTGTTCAATCATTTTTCAAGTGCATTACTTACTCTCACATGTGTTGAAAACCGTCTAAACTGTTTTAGAAATTCAAAATTTTAAGTTATTTTTATATTTACTCCAATTACTCCAATAGTATTCTTACCAGAACGAAAAGCTATTGTTAATGTTTAAAGAAAATGAAATTTTTAAACAGTATGAAAAAAAAACAGAGTAATACTATTGAAATGTTTTAGCTTATTAAAATATAATTATGGCTTGGTAAATCTAACCTACTGCAGAAAATTAATAGGATTCAAAATTGATCGCACGTCAATTCATCAACATCTTTTCTAATCACTAGCCCCTATCCACCAGTTGACGACACCAACCTACATACGATATGCACATCATCTTATTGTTGGTTATATTTAGCTTAAAATTTCCCATTCCATTATTATCGAATACCTTTAAATAAGAAATTCTTGTTTACATGAATATGATCTGAATCTCTGAAAGGGCTCCAATAATTTTTATATGTAGGGGGTTTCCGGCGCTATAAATTGATAGCTAGCTAGTTAAGATTCATTCTCAGAAAATTTACCAAAAAAAAAATACCGAGAAAAACTCAGTTATCCGAGTACTATTCCAAATAAGTAAGAGTGACAATGCTCTTAACGTTGATTGAAAGCAATCTGCACTCAAGAGAAGTTTATTGGTAAGTATTAATTTGCTTAGAGTATGTTAGTGGTTCAGATCACTAAATAATGTGTGTAACTATATTTGTAACGATTAGTGTAGATAGTGTAGTGTAGATAGCTACTTAAAAATAACTTATAACTACTTGTTTTATTGAGACGGGTAAATAAAATTGAAGTGTCTGATTGTTGAATAAAATAGAGTAATTTTTTTGGGAATCTCAAAATGAAAAAAGCTACCCCTTATAGGATCATTTTGTTGTTCACCTGTCGGTCTGCCAAGACCCTTTTCCTCAGAACACATGGAGGTATCAAGCTAAAATTCATATCAAATACTCTCTCTACTGCCCCTTAGATCTGTGAACCAAATCAAACTTCTAAGCCAATCATATTTTTTTTTTTTTTTTTTTTTTCATTTTAGACCAGTTGTGCTTCGCGGTATTACTTGCTGTTATTGACATATAACAACAACAGCGGTTCTTTGATAGTATTACGGCAATAAGAATAATATTGTTTTGTGGTTGGTAAAAATTATAACTAAAAGAACTAACTACAGATTCTGGCCAAACTATGCATAATAAATACTTGTTTAATCCGAACCAGAACATAACGTCAGTATGAGTACATAAAAAAAGTTACGTTTTTATTATTTTTAGAGTTATGATCTTAATATAATTATTTACAGATTATTATTAACGAATTTTCAAATAACATATAATTAATACAATCAAAGAGTCAACTAAGAAGTAAACTACTCCGGATACCGACCCCTCAAAAAGAAGGCAAACTTAATGCAAACCCTTTACCATAACCTCTGGTCAGCGTAGTTTCACACCACATACATCACACTAACATTGCATGCCAAAACAAGGCAGAATTTAGTATGATTCATACCACATTCTGCCCGAGGATAGCATGATCAAAAACCACTAATGTGACACCTAGTGCTAAGCTATCTTCTATGCAAATATTTTTTATAGCTTTCCATTCTTTTTTTATATTTGGTCCTACCAAAATTACTCTAATTTGCCTGATCGAAAGCATAAGCAAAATCCAAGAGTAGTGGTCACCATACTCCCTGCGAATGCAGACAGTGCAGCATGGTGATACACACCATGGCGGCCTGGTGATACTTCTGCATTATTGGGCCTCCGGTCTCGCACTCACAAACGAAACATGATAACATTTATGCTGTCATTTAATGTTGATCTTCTGTGCAAGAAGTGTGTTAAAATCAGCGTGGCTATACTACCAGTAATGATAATTAATTATATATACTATAAATATATATAAATATTACTATATATAAAACTAATTACTATATATAAAAATAAATATAAATATTTCCGACGTCTAACACACAATACCATCTAGTCCCAAACTAAGCAGAGCTTGCATTATGGATACTAGACAACTGATATAATACCTATATACTTTTTTTGTAAATACATACATATTACATATCATACATAGAAAACACCCAAACTCCGAAACAAACATTTGCAGTCATACAAACATTTGATCCGACCCGGGAATCGAACCCGAGACCTCAGGAACAGCAGTTGCATTCGCTACCGCTGGGCCACCGAGGCAGTCAAATCCAATACTATATACAGTCAATACTATAATCATATATACTACCAATTCATACAAATAATTAAAACCAAAGTGTCTGCAATTTAAAATAAAGAGCTTTTCACTAAACGCTTTTCACTTTACAGTGTACAGTACACTTTACACCAACAGTTTTTAATTGTTTACTACTGGACATAAGCGTCTCCCTCGAAAGAAGGTTTACAGACACTTTACAGAACACTTAAAAAAAAGAAAACTTGACATAAACTTCTTTTCCAAGGAAAGGGTTGTATCCAGTCCAACAGAAAACTGTTAGTGACAATGACGATGAATTAATTATATAACCTAAAAGTGTTTAGAATGGCTTATACTTGGACATCGATCTATTAATATAGAAATAAATAATGGCGATGAAACGAAGAGCTATATAAATATAAAGTTCGAAATAAAGAGTCACATCGAAAATAAAGATGGAATCTTCAGATGCAAACTTGTTTTTAACATATTAAAATATGTTAAAAACAAGTTCTATTTTCAAACCTTAAAGATAACAATCATCTGGAAAAATTAAACAATTAAGCCAAACTTTATTTTCTGAAAATTTAATTGTTACTAATTAGTATTTTACTTTGCAAACGAAATTCGTTACATGTTTCTTTTATAATTAAGATATAACGTTTTCATAATAATATTCCATGAAATTACAGACTGGCTCACAATATAAAATATTTTATCTGTTCGTAGAAAAACCAAAATTCGTTGTACTTTGTTCAAGTTTTAAGCATTAAATATTTATTGGTTTTCTTCGAAACAATAAAACAGGATAGAAATTTATGAATGTAATCTTTTTTTTGTGAAATATATTTTTATTTCAATTATACATTATCCGTATTACGTAGAATAACAATTCTCAGTAACTGATATTTTGTATTAGTAGTATGTTAGTACTAAAAAGATAGTAGAGTAGATTGAATTAATACTGTCTCGGTGGCGCAGTGGTAGCGTATGCGACTGCTGTAGGGTCTGCTAGAGGTTTCGGGTTCGATTCCTGAGCCGGACCAAATGTTTGTATGATCTGCAAATATTTGTTTCGGAGTTTGGGTGTTTTCTATGTATTATATGTATGTATTTACTAAAGAAAAGTATATATGTATTGATATCAGTTGTTTAGTACCCATAGCACAAGCGCTCTGCTTAGTTTGGGACTAGATTGCGTTGTGTGTTAAAATGTCCGAAAATATTTATTATTATTTAATATCTACTTTTCGTACTTTAGGATGTGACTGCGTTTTTATTATATTACTTGATGTATAATATACAGTTTCCACGTAACTTTTTTGCCCACGATAAACTTCTAAATTATGTAACCGATTGTCAGGTATCTTCAATGTATGTATGTATGTATGTTTCTATGCCTACGATAGGATAGACATTATCATGCTCAGGCCAGCAGGAGACAAACACGATTGAAACAAAATGCAGAGGAAGTTGCGTGTAATAATAATGTACTTGTATAAATAACTCTTTGATTCTATTATTGGAAATCAGAGGACACCGTGTAAGGAAAAGTATTCACTAAGACATGAGGAGTTACATAGCGTTAATCCACAATCCACTAGTTAAAGAAGGAAAGTTGTATTCTGTTTCGAAGAATCGTAAAAACAGATTTAAAACTTGTACTTTTTACTATTAATCAGATCAACATCATCAGACTATGATGGTCTAATGTTGAGCTTATATCCAGAGCTTACGTCTTTACTTGTATAACGTTGTTACACCGTATGGGCCAGACGTATTGGTTGTTTGTATCATTTTTTTTCTCTTTAAACTGATGTTGTTCTGTATAATTGGTCCTTTATACGCCTCTTACCACACCCATGGGATGAACAAGGTTAGTGATATTCTACATTCTTAAGTCATCACTAGCCAAAACTACTTTGACTTATAGACCAACTAAATATTATGCCACGGGTCTATCCCTATGTTAATCAAGAATCTTCTTTGTAAGTTTCATTCAAATAAATTCAGTTGCTTAAACAGACACAGTACCTTTCTAATTTATGATAGTGATTCATTGAGGTAGAGAGAGCTCAGCGTGTCGGGCACGCTGAGCCCTCTCTACCAATCAATATAATAATAATAATAATAATAATAATTTATTGTTTCTCTCACATAGTACAACATTACACTAGGCATTACAAAAACAAGCAGGCATTAGACAAATCACTATGCATGCTATGTGAGAGACTGGCATCCGTACTAGGACAGACCTGTATGACAGTCTACCAGCCTCTCCCAAATCTGGTTTTGCGCAGACTACTACATGTAAGGTAAGCTGTAATATACTTCAAAGTCAATATACTTCAAGAACCCCAGATACCCTATTAATAACTAATATTTACCAGATTAGCAACCTAATCTCAGTTAGAAAACTATACATACTTCATACTGTTCTAAAAAAACATAGAACCCTTCCTTATGATGCGGCTTTCCTAACTAAAAGAAGGAAATACGAGTATATTGTAGCACAAGTCCCTCAAACTTTAACAACGTTTGCTAGTAGACAATATGAAAAATGTTCGGCACAACTATATAACAAAATAAACAAATACATAGACATATACTGATCACAATATTACGACTGGAAAAGAGTAATATTGAACGGGATCGGGCCACTCACTTATCTTATAGCAGGACACTCCTTGAGCACCATTAAATAGACACACACACACACAAACAAACACATGCACTCACACATACACACATAAACACAGACATGCATACACACACATGCAATCACACACACACAAACACACACATGCACACACACACACGCACACACACACACACACGCACGCAAACGCACACAAACACACACACACACACACACACTCACACACACACACACACACACACGCGCACACGCACACACACACACATACACACACACACAACATTGTATTGAGCGTGTGTGTGTGTGTGTGTGTACACGCTCTCTCACACACACGCACTAAACTAAGCAAATAAGCTAAGGCACCATAATCCTGTAGCTTCAAGAGGGTTCAACTTCTCTTTTACGACATTGTTTTTTGTAAACGAAAATAAACTATTTTGATTGTGATTTGATATGAATGATAATATAAGTTAAATATTAATTATATGACCCATACACGGATGTGTGTGGGTAGGTGTATAAGTAATTTGCAACCGGACTGCTTTAACCAAACTGGTAATGAGCACTGATAAGCATTGTTATATTTAAAACACTAATTTTATTAGTAATAGTCTCTTTCTCGAAATAAATGGAGACAATAATCAACAAAGGAAAAACGATGCGGTCTGAGTGTGAAACAAAAGTAAGTCCAATGAATCAAGCTTGCACTGTCAGGTGAGGTTGCCTCAACTGTTTGTCTATCTTTAACAGTACCGTTATACAGCTTTTGTATATTCTGTGTTAAGATGAAGCTTGTAGACTTTTTTTTTAAATTACTTACTACGTATTCTTTATACAATATCTACGCCTAACTCACAAAAACATTTTTAATTTGTATTTCTTAAGGTCCTCTAGGCCTTTATAACAGACTTATTATCTTTTCAAGGTTGTTTTTGCGCGATCTAAAGTAAATAAATTTCCTAAGTTTATTAAATTTTGGTAAGTCTAAACAAATTAAAGTCTTCTGTAAAAAAACTATGCTTGACGGGCTCTCACTTATTTAATAGGATTTTAGATATAAAAACGTTAGGTTTTTTCGGGTAGGTTATATTGGGTAGGTTAAGTCCTCCTTAGAGCAAGTTGCCTAAAATCGATCATTGAGATAGTTATTAATAGAAACACCACATTCTCCTAGCTCCTGAGTCTCCAAGTCTCCGAGGAGATTCGAAGGGATTTTCCAAGCCGCGAAAAAAAAACTCTTGAATAAGTTAACTAGCATAAATATAATGCAGGCTTAAATTTGCTTCTTATTCTCTAATACTTGTTATATCCATCCATTATATCCATCCATTCATTATATATATTAAGCCATTTCACAATTGCTTTAGCAAATAATCAAAAAGAAATATAATTGAATTCAAAACCTCTTTATAAGCTGTTTAAATATGCATATTATGAAAGATTCATTGAAATAGATATTGCCCTATTTCAGATCTACTATTACGTACATATTAAAGAAAAATATATCTGAATATGACTAGATTCTTTCGTATTCTTCTATGTCTGTTTTTGTAGTTCATAGTTACATTGTACTGAAAATTTCCGCATTCGGAAGAGTACTTAAAAAACAAATACTTCAAGGTTTTCTAAATTGTGAAAGAATTCACACTGATTTACCTTGAACCATTAATTACTCCAGGCTACGAATAGTTGTAAGAAATCGATTTTTAAAACTGACTTCAAGTTGGTATTTGTAATTACCAATTAATTTATAAGGTGTACCTTTCTATAATCGGCTAGAAAACGAATTAAAATACACCAACAGCACCCTGGCCCTTAACTTCAATAGCTTTCAGTATATTAGCCGAATACAGCTCAATTCAAGTTTACTCTCAATCAATACCGATTCAACTTGTTCAGACACCGCCTGTGACAAGATTAATGTCTTCCCAACTTTAGGCGTAGGTAGAACCTACTTTACACCTCGAAGATACAGCATTTAAATTGAACCTTATATACGATACTGGAAGGTGACTAATTGCATGTTCTTTAATGTTGTGAATTTCACATGTAACCACAATTTAGAAATCGAAATTGAAGATTCATTAAGACCGTGATCTTTAACTTGCGAGGTAGAGTTGATCATTTATGTTTCTTAAGGTCACAGAAAATCATTAGTTGTAGTGTATTTGATTTGCAGACGTATGGGTGATGTCTTGGTCATCTTAACAAAATCTTAAAATCATGAGCTTGAGGATTTCATAAACATTATTTTTCCTTAAACAAATACTCCGGTGTGTACATAATGACGATGGCGCATTCGGATAAAATAATAAATATGAAAATATAAAAGAAATATATATACAGATAAATTCTGTTTTTGTTATTTTTGCATTATTAAAAAGTGTTAGTACTTATAGGGAAACACAGGAATAAACACTCCGCAGTAAAGCTACATAAATGAAGGAATAACGTAAAATATTCAAACATGTTACAACAACCCACTCCTGATGAAGTAACAAATGTACCTCTACTTTCCCATTCAAATGGAGATATAGCCATCACTACCCTAAACTTTCTCGATTCACATTTAACACCTTGACTACGCTTGAGAGTGGGCCGTTTAATTAATTGCAGAACTCACAGGTTGGCCCAAATTACTTTATACTTTACGTTGAGCTTGTCTCTGCTAAAGAAATGGAGTATTAACAGTCAATTCAAAAAAGAAAGGTAATGCTACAAATCTAAGAATAAAATTTGGTCATAATTACATTTTTTGTCAACCTGACAACGGAGAAACCAAATTTGTATTTCCATGTACGTAGATTTTAATGAATGAGGTCTCAATAGGTTAGTAATAATGCCCCGAGTAATATTGGTTATAGTTTTATTATCTTTTTTCGTTAAAGTCCTATTGTAGGAGAACCATGTTCGATTGAGGGCCGACTCGATAAGAGTAATACTACCATCTCATCTGAAGTAAGTTGATCTTTCGTTGCCAAGCTTCCCGTTTCTCTAATCATGACGGCAAGAAATTCAAAATAGTCACAATATTCTTGTGACGTTTACGGTTTTTTTTTTCAAGTTGGCTGCCAACCTGTCGCGATCGAAAGGTCCTATATCCTGAGATTACTATATCGAAAGATTACTATATCCTGATGGAAAACTCAGGATATAGTAATTTTCATTGAACAAAAGAAGAAGTTAAATTGAATTAAAGAGAACACATACGGTAAAGAAACTATGGTTAGAGACACTAGAAGTATCGGATGAGAAAATGAGACTATGACTTCAAAAAGATCAGAGTCGCGTGTCTGCAAGACTGTACTGTAGTTATATACTTATGTATATTCCTGTCCTTGTGACCTTAGGTGGCGAAAGTGACTTACCAGGTAAGGTAACTTTTCTACTCGTTACTAACATTAAATGTTTGATTTCTAGATTTTGAGTTATATATTTAAGTAAATTTATGTTACTTTGAGTACAAAGACTGCACAAAAGGCCTTTTGATATGCTTCTAATAATTTCTATTGATAGACATCGCAAGATGGCATTTCTCAGACTTTCTGATAATCTTGTAATTATTTTGAAATATTGTATAACTATTTCTATTTAACTTTCATTCTTACACTTTGACAAGTAGAGAGCGTAAAATTGACGATAATTTGCTTTGGAAAATGTAGTAAAGAAATATTGAACACATTACAGTTCTGAAAAATTGTTTTTTTTGGTATTATCTTCCCTCTGCAAAAATGTAGCAGCTCTAATATCATATCAATTAATTAACTGAATAATAATTGCAGTCAATCAATAAAAATAACAAGCATAGTAAAAGCTCTGCTTAGCTTGAAACTAGGTGGCGTTGTGTGTAACATCTCCAAAATATTGTTTGTAAGTGAATTAATAAATAAATTACATTTTAAGAGCATATGAGCGTGTTTAATGCAAAATTATGTTTTCAATTTGCGTTATTATGGAAAATAGTCTTCGCCTTCATTTATTTATGAAAACATCTATTTCCATAAACAAATAGAATTCAATTTCAAATTTTCTCTCGGTTCACGGTCCCTGTGTCTGCTGTAACACGTGTCAAATTATACCTTAATTGATTCACTCGTTCACAAATTGTTTAGGTATGACAGGTCCGGAGCTCGCCGGTCGACTGTGAAACCTATTATTTTAACTTATTAACTTAAATTGATTTTACATAAAATAATGATCAGCAATGGATTGTGCATTGTTCTTGTCCAGTGTGGTGGTCTAGTAAGAGATCGGGGATGTTGTGAAATGATTGTATAAGCGTGAGTATTGTCATTTATCTGCCTAACTATAAAGTAATCACTATCCAATAATTTAAAATTGTCAAAGAAAATGATCTTTGTCGACAAAACTTTGTGTGAATCACAAATTATTGTTCTAAGATTCGATATTTTTGTGTCCATATTACAATTATCAATAAAATTCCCTACGGTGCAGGTTGCTTTTTCCTGCCAAAGTTGTATCTTTTAAAAAGACAATTTTGTCTTTTGACTTTTCAGAAAGGAAAATCTCCATAATTTAATATAGGTCAGTTTCCAAATTCTTCATCTCAAGTTCTCGTTCATTATTTATATACTGTTACTTTCTGTTTTCAATATAGTTCCTTTAAATATCAATACATTTATTAAATACTATATAAGTATGATTACCATGGACACTTATGTTGTTGAGTACAATAATATTACAGAACGCACAGGAACCTATTACTCAAAACTACTAACTACTTAAAGTTTAAAACATCCATGTCATTGTGTGATTTTCCATAATTAAGGTTAAAATCAAGAATTATACCATTAGAATATTTTAATTCAACAACAGTGTACGCCAATGCATCAGACGCCAAGTGTCTCAATAAACTGACGTCAGTATAATTAGCTCTATCAAAAGCAACGAATGGCGTTTCATTAACTGCTTAAAATGCTTTCGGATGGTGGGGTACAGATTATAGGCTTCAGTTGGTGATCGTATATTGAATTAAAATAAGTAGTAAAAAAAAAATTCATCAGCGATATAATCTAATGAAAATCTAGAGCCAAAAAGGCTGTCAATAAAAAAACGAGGTTCAAGTTCGTTTTGTCATAGGTTTCATTTTTTAAATATTTATTTTATTTATTTATTTTAAAACTTCATGCACACTTGTACAACGACGGGCTTAATGCCCAAGGCATTCTCTACCAGCCAACCTTTGGATGGTGTAGAAATTTTGTGGGGTAGATATAATGTGGTGGGAAAAAAAAATTGTGAAGTTACACATATACATAAAAATATAAATAAATATATATATATACACTGTAATATATAAACTTTATATACATACACTATGATACACACTAATACATAAACTTTACATACGTACACTGTGAGTAGGTACTAAGTTGTTTACTAATTAAGGCTTTCCTGCCATCTCGTAAAAAGGTGGTTTTTTACATTTTTCTTAAATGAGTCACGGGTTCTATATCTCTTTTGTCGTCATTATATTTCAACATAATAAAACTTAATTTTATGCATATAAAATTGAAAAAAAATGAAGTGATAAAATTACTCAATATAGTAAGGCGTGAATAAATACTTTTCTTGAATACTGAGTTTCTGTACCAAAAGTATTTAAAGTTAAAAATCTATGCTAAAAATATAGTTAAATATTAAAATTGGACAAAGAACGCAATGTATTTTTCCAATAAATATTAACGTAACATATTTGAATACTACTTTAATTCAATTAAAGTTTGTCAAGCATTTTATATTCTGACATGACATAATTTCCTCATGTCCAGCAGTGGAGTATCAAAGGCAATTTATGTGATGACATAATGGGCCTAAAGTCCTTCTTGATTAATTTGTTTATTTGGAAAACTAGTTGCTTTAACCCTCTCCTGAGAGTAGACCCAAGTCCACTACTATAATAATTTAAAGTCGCTGTAAAATCATTGAAAATCTTTAACGACTCTTTTGCAGTCTGCTTGAAACCTCAGGCAGTGCAATTGTATATCTCTTTAACTTCCGTTAATTTAATCAAGACATCTCTAAAAGTTTATATTTTACGCCATACTCCATACGCTCCAAAGGCGGGCGATGAATACTTCATTACCACGGAAATAGGGCGAAGGTTGCCTATTGAAATGCTTTGTAACCTTTTTATTTGCTTTATATAAACATTACATACTGTAGATATTTGACAAATTTACTTTTCAAGGTCACGCTGGAGACATGTACCGACATTACTTTAGGCATTATTCATTTAAACCAATACGCCTTTCGTGCAGTGAAGTTGATGGGGTAAGTGTACACTTTATATAGTACACTTAGTTTTTCAAATAAAATAAGAAGTAATGTAAGAAATTTAATGGGTGTATATTAAAGTGAAATTACAAATTAGTGATATCTTAAATAAAATTAATACTCAATACATGAAATTAAATACGCAATGCCCGTAAAACCAATACTTGTTTTTCAAATTAATCTTTAAAAAAAAATCTTATAGTATTTTTAATAAATGAATCTAGACATTGAAACGAGTTTTAACTGGCACATAAAACACAATTTTGAAAAATGAAAATATGATTCAATGCAATTTATTTATTTAATGATAAGTTCTATTTGATCAAAAATAAATTTTATTCAAAACAATATATATAAATAAATATTTACATATAAAAATTCTTGCTCCGTTTAAATCTTTTTTCTTCTTGATTCTTCAGTCTAGACTAGGTGTCAGAACATGTGAGGACATAAAATATTCTAGTTTGTGGCGTAAAAAGCGTGATCGTTTTATAAACACATCTTTTATAAAATACATATATAGTTCACGTGTCTCGTTATTGCTCACTATGAACTTCAAAACTCTTGAAGCAATTTAGATAGAATATTTTTATCACGTATCTTCTTTATACAAAGTTGCACTTATCGGCTAGTGTTTTATAAGTACACATAATCTAAGCTAAGCTAAGCTACGATCCTAATGAAGGATCTTAGTTTTTTTCCCATAGTACAAAATGACTAGATTTTTCTTGTCATTAACAAATGTGTTTTAAATAATTTAGTTTCTGTATAAATGACCTCGGGTATTTTAAATGAAATTATTTTTGTTACAATGGATTCTGTTTAAAAATTAAAACACTAAATATTTGTATATAAAACAAAACATGTTGATTTAATATTTTCTTACAATCGGACTTTCTTCCTTAATACTTATAAAATATTTGGGGTATTTTGTGTTTGTGTACCGTCAGTCGTTTTGTATGTGAGCCAATTGGGTGAAATGCGTTCTTGTGATGAGGAAGAACGTTAAACTCGTAAATGTTACATTGTTTCTTTTATTTACGAGTTTAAGAAACAAACAGGAAATAACAAGAATAGCCTCCAGTAAAACCTGTACCGAATGACAATAAACATTTCCAAATTAAATATTTTTCTTAGAAAAAAAAACAATGTGTATTTCAGCTTTAAAATTCAAGATTAAATTGCGGACGACGGATTAAGAATACGGCGTTTCACTAGCTCTATCCATCCCATGGACCTGGTAAGAGATGACTTAGGGAAGACAACATCAAACCCCATACCGACCAGTCTAGCTAGCTTGATTTAGTAGGCCCAAATTTCCTATCCAGCCTCATGTCATGATGGGCCTGAAGTCCTTCCTGATTTATTTATTTATTTGGACAACCAGTTGCTGTTACATTAACTCTAATAGGAAATAGTTAATTCACTAATAACATGTTAAAATACACAACATTTTGTGCACAATGCACAACAAAACCATGTTGTGTAAAATGCACAAGTGAATTTAATTTTAGAATGTATTGAACATTCGAAGATGTCACAACATGCACCAATAGTAAAATAACATGTGCGTGTGTGTGTGTGTGTGTACGTAACAATGTTTGATCTTGATTATCTCAGTGCATAGAGATATTTGAAATATCCTGACATCACAGTTAACGTAAAAAGCGAAAATAATTTGGCTAGAAATTAGCAACAGTAAAAAAACGAGAATGAAAACTCGCATCCCCAAACGAACCGTTTTACGCAACTCTCGGTGAATTTCAGGTAACATTTTGTTTCACAATATGGGCCACTGAGAAAGGTTTGCGTTCAACATAAACCCTCTATCACATGTGCTTTGAATATAAAATGCAAAATATGCATCATTGTTCGATTACAATGGTTTTAAATGAATAAATTGAAAAAATAAATATGTTCGCTGATTTTGTTATTGTCCTTATCTTAAATTTTATAATGAAGTGATTTTACATGGAACATGTATGCGAAATTTTAAGCATTAAACTTTATCAAAAAGTCAGTTGCAGTTGATTAAAACTTTATTCAAAATAAGATTCTATAATTCTCTAAAATCAACAGTATAACAATAGTTTTTAAAATTATTTTAACAAACAAAACAAAATCTGCATACGATACATGTCCATGTCCCTAAATTTTTAACAGATTTCATAGTCCCTTACGTTATTTTATATCAATACCAAGTTTCTTCGGGCTTGGAGGTTTTATTATCTTTAGCCATTTGCACGTCTGAGTTATCATTTTCCTTGTAAGAACAACCGCTGCACCGTTAGACTGGGAGCTGAATTGTTTTCTACAGAATTTCAACGTGTAGACAAGGGAATGTCGGTGTTGCACGCGACGCCATTTGACGTTGGCTTTCGGGTTTTCATTTTCTTTGGACGATGTAATAGTCTTGAAGACGCTGCAAGATTCAGTAATGGTTTCCATAACAATATAAGATTCTATTTACGGGTTTTTTCTTCTAGAAAAAATCTAAGATAAATCATCTTGGGAATAAAGAAACTCAGTTTTAAATATTAGGTACAGTGCCTTTCCAACTTTTTCAACAGATTCTAGCTAAGTACATTTTATGATCAACGGTTACCTAACTGATGATGATGCTGTTCTCCTAGCCGATTACGGCAACGGCGGACAGTCTCAGCGGAAACCAGGCATGCATGCAGAAGATATTATAGTGCACAAGTGCGTGCGCAAACACAGATACACTCTCTGTTCCCTCTCTCTCTTAATCCGATGGGTAGGTTAACCGACACGATCAGGGAGAGATCAGGCGCAGGACCGACAGTTTTACGCGCTCTCCGAGGCACGGGGGTTCAGACCCCAGCTTCCAAACTTCGAGCTGTTGTTAAGTATTTATACAATTAGAAAAACTCAATAACACTTTTGGCCCGACCCGGGAACCCGAGACCTCTTGATGGGCAGTCGCATACTTCAATCGCTAGACCAACGTGGCAGTTCGGTTACCTAACTACCTAGTATATTTTACGATTTTAACTCATAACTAGACACGTCTTAATTATGACTAGCGTGCAACGTATTAAATCCCACTCTTATTCTTTGCGTTTTATTAAGAAATGTACCATGACTTTACTTTTATTTTCATAATATTTATATACTACTACAGTAAATACACTGACAGTACAGGCACTTACGTACTTTTCTGTTTACTTTACAAAAATTTAGATATCTAATATATATATGACTTCAAACTATTAACATAGTATAATACAGTATTCAAATTGAAATGGAATGGTTTTAAACTGTCTTACTTAAAAAATTGCTTTATAACTGAGATAGTTAAAAGAAATTCATAAATATAAAAACTTAATTCATATTTTATAGTTTTAGTAAATAGTAACTGCTAAACTTATCAAAGTAAATAAACCTAAAGATGTTTTGTCCACAAACAATCCTCAAAAGAGTCCAATAATTGCGCTCGCAAGCAAGAGCCCCTTTGAACACAGCGTGATAAATTACAGTGTTTTCTCAAACTTCACGAAACTTAGAGACTAGTATTACTAAAACAATGTTTGGAATAAATAAAAAATGAATGTATTAACCTATTTTTATTGTAAGCTTTGTTGTAGGGAGCCTTGGAGAAAGTGTTGTGCATCAGTAGACGTCTTTTTGCTTTGATGATGATGATTAATGAAAACTAATGAGTCGTAAAACATGAAATGGAATGGAGAGCAAATTAGCGGGCGTATCGCCTGATAGTTGGTGATTACCGCCGCCGATTACGGGTAGGTAGGATGGGAAAGGGTATGGGGTTTGAAAGAATCCTCACTCTCTCAATGAAATACAACGCAGGCGCTGTTTTACACAGGTTTTCTGTGAGGTCGTGGTATCACTTCGGTCGAGCCGGCACATCTTAATCTTATACACCTGAAAATACTACTCCGTATAGTGCTGAGTTGAGAATACAGATGTTCTATACATACCATGACATGCCTTAAGAGCTGACTAAAGAAAAGGAAAAAGAGGCCAGTATTGTATAGTAGCTCAAAACCTTCTTATTAAGGAGAGATACATATCTAGCTATGTAATATTACAGGTTATTAATAATTATAAATATTTCGGACATCGGACATCTAACATCTATATTTCGAACGTCTGTAACACACAACGCCATCTAGTCCCAAACTAAGCAGAGCTTATAGCATGGATACTAGACAACTGACATGAATACATAAATACTTATTTTTTTCAATACATACATACTATACATAGAAAACACCCAAACACCGAAACAAATATTTGCTGATCATACAAACATTTGGCTCGACCCAGGATTCGAACCTGAAACCTCATGGACAGCAGTCGCGTACGCTACCACTGCGCCACCGAGGCAGACAATTATGATCTGTAAGAATAAAAACTACAAAGTCTAAAGTCCAAGACCCTTTTATTATCAGTCTCTGTATATGAGCAATCTGTGGACTAGATATACCAAGCATTCGCTGAAGACACTCAAGGTACAATACAACAATTGCTTTAGGATTTTGTTGGGACTGCCTTGTTTCTGTAGCGCATCAGGCATGCTTGCTTCAGCGGACAAACGACTTTTTCACAAATATCCGCATAAAAACCAACTCGCTGTTTACAGGATTGCGGTATAGTCCCAATGGTATCCTAGGATGCTAAGTAATAGATCTAGAGTCCTAACGAGCCCAGGTTAAACAAGAGTGTAATCTTTTTTTTCTTCTCTGTTTCTAATATTAGACATAAGTAAATTGTTACAAATAACAATGATTGTTATTATAAAAACTTAACCTATCATAATTTATTTACTTAGAGTTACCAACATCACTTACACTACTACCAAAAGAAATTGCAAATAAAAAGTTTAACTAAGCGTAATAAACCATTAAAGGTAATTACAAAATCTACAATTTTTATAAAGTCAAATTCAGTTAACCGATACTATCGCTTAAAACAAGTAGGTGCACTTTTTCTTGTTTATATGGAGAATCGAAATGAGGAAAAACAAAACAATAAACCTGCTGACATCATATTCGGTGTAGATTTGTCAACTTTATATTTATACCGTATATATACCATATATATCTATATACCTATATATATATAAATATATATATATATATATATATATAT